>JALPCB010000176.1:0-39568 GCA_026538395.1 Cryptococcus sp. GC_Crypt_3
ACACATAGACTCATGCACCGAGATCAATGATGAACCCATTCTCCACTTCCTGTCCATGCTCGTTCACGGTCCTTTCCTCCGCTCTGACAGCTTGGGATAGTATGTAATCCAATGCAAACGTGTTCTCGTCGCATCTACCACCCACAGCGCAGATCAAAAACAATCAGCAACAACGCATGTCATATCAAAGAACACACAAGACCAGTACTCACAATTTAGCAACACTGCTCTCTAACCCCATCAGTCCTCTGACCAGACCACGAAGCACACTGGCCATCTCGCCTCTCCGCTCGCGCAACCACCGCCCGTGGCTCGTCAACATCGCCGTCACCCATAACAAGTCGAATTCGACATGGGGACTGCTCTCGACGTGATCAGCAATGAAGCGCATGAACTGCGCCACGTAGACTCCAGGTAATTGCCGCGCGACCAGCCGTATGGACGACGGCGGGACGGATTCGTACACTCGCTGAATGAGGGGCTTCTCCGATAATCGCAAAGCCATAATGAGCGCGATCAGGTGATCTCCGCTCTCCATGGTCTGTATCACCGCAGCCGGAGTCAGGTCGATAGACAGGTCAAAGGGGTCGAAAGTCGTGCTCTCGTCCAAAGAGTAGATGAGTAACCCCTCGGTACTTGCTGCGGCCCAGCTGCGTCCTGTTGCCGAGAATCGCACGCAATTGGTCCGTGCTTCGCGTCTATACCGCCTCTTGGAGAGATCCCCTTTACTAGCTCCTGGCAGAGTCTTGTCCAGCCTGTCCTCCACATCCGAGTTGTCTCCCGCTTGATCGATGGAATCCAGCGGTCCCGCCTCTGTCAATCTCCGCGAATCCAACATCTCCTGCGTTCCGTCCAAGCTCAGATTCTCACTGATCTGGAACTTTTTCACCATGACTCCTTCTGCTCTGTCGTAAATGACAACGTATTTGCTGCTTCCGCCAGCCAACACGCACTTGCCGTCCGCAGTGTACGCTATACTGTTGTAGTACTTCGATGCCGCATTGTTCGCTGCTGTCATTCGATCATCAATCTTGCGTCCTCCCGATATATCTCTCCGGCCCTCGATAACGCTCTTGATCTGCCCTTCGGCGACATCGATAAACGACAACTGCCCATCCAGAGTCGACGCGCAAATCTCCTTGCCATCAGGTCGGAAAGCAAGCGCTGTAGCTTCACCGGACAAGGTGATCGGTTCTGTCGCTCTCGATCGCCCGAAGACAGACCATGTGCGTAATGACCTGTCCCAGGATGACGAGGCGAGAGCATCGCCTGTCGGCGAGAATGCAAGGCCAGATACAGGCGCTGTGTGACCAGAGAGGATATCGAGCAGTTTGCCAGTTTGTACCGACCACATGTAAATCTCGAACGAGTCCTGTGATCCTGCGCAGACAACGTCGCCCGATGGGTCGACAGCGAGAGAACAAAATTGGACTGGTGTAGGCGAAGTGAAAGTCCTGAAATTTCGATATCGAACAAGATCGTAGGCTCGTACCGTACCGTCTAGTGAAGCGGTGAATAAAATTTGACCCTGTTTAGCGAATTCGACGGTCGTGACTGAGGCAGTGTGTTCGGGGAAGGTGACATAGCAGAATCCGCTCGCCGCGTTCCACAGTTTGACTTTGCCGTCTTCACCACCCGTCGCGATGTTCTGCCCATCAGGGCTGAAAGCCAACGTGTTCATGTCGTAATAATGGCCTTGTTGCTTGAGGACGTAACTCTCGCTCTGCCATTCCCACACAAGCAGTTGACCCAGTTTCGCCGCACCGAACGCCAACCACTCTCCTGACGCCGAGACTGCCACCGACGATATCTTTTCGTTTGAGATCGATAATGTGTGGACGGGAGTGAAATCGGGCATTTCCCACAAACCGAAGACGCCAGTAGAGAAGCCAACGATGAGAAGGGATGTCTTCGGGTGGAAAGTCGCGCAAACAACTTTCGTACCGGCTTGGTTGAAGAAGTGGCGGTTGGCTATACCCCATCGAGTGTACGCGACAGTGTGTTCCAAGGCGAGGTTGGCGCCAGATGCGGATGTCGAAGGTGCGTCCAGAATGTCCATTTCGACGTCGGAGTCGTCGGCAGAAACGCCTTTCTTTGCCGCCCAAGCGAATACCGCTCCATCTCGAGATACCGTGTAGATCTACATATACCGTCAGCTTGAGCTCGCTGCCAATTTGAAGCTGTCAGCTTACGGTCTTTTCATCCTCGGAAAAGAAAGCGCGCAGGACGACATCCCTGTGTCCGGCAAACGACTTTGGTTTGAAACCTTCGAGTGGATTGAGAGTGTACAACCTTGCCGTCATGTCTCTTGACGTGGTCACGAAGTACCTGAGACCAGATGATCAGCTCATAAGCAATGGAATAGAGAACTGAGGCTAACATACCTTGAGGTTTTAGACCAGCAGATACTGACGACATCATCATGATGTCCCGTGTATTCCCTATGCAAGACGAATGGCGCAAACTCCCGAACGAGATGACTGGGCGTCTTCCAAACTTGCACATGATGCCCGTGGGTCACAGCGATGTACTTGCCATCTGGGGAGAAGGCGACGTGGGCAACTTTGTGCTTGAATGAGATATGATGGAGGACCGTGCCCTTGCGGAAGTGGACGAGTATTGCGCGGCCGTCTAGAAGCGTAATGATAGGTCAGCTTTAGTGCGTTCTGTCTTGATACTAAGATCTAGATGGATCAGGCACCCACCTTCATCTATCGATATGAGGACATTGCCATCGGGTGATAGAGCAATAGTCGCAATGTTCTTCCTGTTCTCGAACGGCAGTGTCCGTGATTTGTTACTACGGCGTGCGAGTGATCAGCATATACCGTCGAAGCATGACGAGACTGCCCAATGGCCTATAGGGAACATGGTGGTGACTGAGAGAACAAGACTCACTTTACCAAGTCAAAGACTGATACTCTGTTGCCAACAGGGCTCAAAACGGAATTACCATCCGGGGTGAAGACGACGTTGCCTTGGCGGTAGACCGTCCCGCACAGATTCTGAAAAACGAAATTGGCCTTCATGTCGACCGAGCCCAGTACTGCTGCTGCGTTTGTCGACTGTGTATAACGGTGAACCAGAAGGAGTATTGCTAGGTGCAAGTCAGAACAACAGCTGGTATCGTGCAGAATCGTTATGGTCTTGGTCAAGAGATATTTTCAACTTTTTGCTTTTGCCGTTGGTATGAGTGAGGGCGGGATCAAATTGCCCTTGACATCTTTCCCACGGTGGATGCAGAGAGGATGCTCGCGACTATCTTTGTGGTAAATCATGTCAACAAACATCTCAATAGGTCATAAGTTGATCAATATACATGAAGATATAGCAGTGACTTGGAGCATACCGACAATATGTCATCAGTCCCTCGACAGCCACTGGGCGCCACAACTTCACAGAATAAGCAGCACCATCCCGTCAGTACCGTACACGCAATACACACCGAAAGCGATGACAAGTTGAGAAGAGTTTTGCCGGATGGCAAGGGGATAGAGCAGAAGCAGAGGCGGAGTGAGAAAGAGGCGCCAGTCCAAAGAAGGAATGGAGATCGAGAGTTTAACAAGAGTGAAGTGGAACTGATAAGAGTAGAGGTGAGCTTCCGAGTAGTCAGTTGACAATATCCTTTGGCTCGCTGATACTCCGTAACTAGTTGGATAGAGCAAGAGCCAAGATTGTTAGGAGGGAAGAAACGATCCGATCTCTCTCGCAGGCTCACCAAAACAAACCTACGGAAGAAGCTCAAAAGGCGCTATCGATCGATGTCGAGAAGAAACTGGCGGATCTGGTGACTCGCCATCATACGACCAAAGCCAAGGTGCGCCAACTCACCTTTTCTGGCTTGATCTATGATCGTTAGCTTACCTGAGCTCATGTTGTGCAGTACCAAGCCGAGGTGGAGGCTTTTAAGCGGGAACAACTGTCGCTCAGAACGTCGAACGAGGAGCTCAAAAGCAACCATGCACGCGACGCTGCCCAGCTCTCGGAGGTCGAGAGTGCGAGAAAGTCAGCGGAACGCAATAATGCATCTCTCCGCCAACGACTGGTTGCAGCCGAAGCAGAGATACAGAAACACTCTTCATGCTCTATCGAGAACCAAGCGAGCTCGTCACTCGTAGCGATGCAGAAGCTGGAAGATGAATGTACGCAGTATCGTGCCGCGCAGCACGAGTTTGAGCGGGAAATCAAGCGCCTTCAACTCGACAATCAACGGATATCGCAGATGGAGAAGGTGGAAAAGATGGAAGCGGAAAACGATCGGCTCGAGATGCTCTTAGAGGCTAGTGCCGTATCGTACGCTCTGCTACATCGCAATACCATCTCCAAACACGATCACCTGGAATTGAGAGACAGGCACGCGCTGGAAAAGATGGAGCGCCGCGTCTGGCGCACTCGAGCTCAGATCGCAGCTGGCGGGTCGGCGTGCAAGGAGAAGGAGCTAAAGGGTCTTCGGAAGAGACTCGCTGTGGTCGAGGCGGAGAGGGACTCGTTGCAAGATATGGTGGAGGATGCGCGAGTGGAACGGACGCTACTTGTAGATGAGCTCGCGAGCGTCTACGCTCGGTCGTCACTCAATGACACTGTAGAGCCTCTTGCAAATGTCGACAACACGCCTTTGGTCGACCTCGCTCTAGCACATCACGAACTCACACAGTCCCTTCTAGAAAAGGAGGTCTCGGCTCTGTCAGCCGAACGAGTCGACTTCCAATCGACTCTACTCAAGACGGAAACAGACTTGAATTCGACACGCGAAATGCTAGCAGGATTACAACGCTCTCACGCAGACTTGCAAGCTGTGCAATCCGCTTTGGAGAAAGACCATTCTCCCTGCGCTACCGCGATACACGAACTTACGACAGAACTGAGTCGCGCAGAAGAGCGAGAAGGGGATACTGCTCGTGCACTCGCCCACATCGAAGAGAGGCTGGACGATGCCCAGAGAAGGGGCAGGGAGGATCGCGAGGCCCTCAAACGGGCTAACGACGGTGTGATGCGCGCCAAAGCGGCCGAGGATGCGCTGGACGAGGAGGTGCAGCAGTAAGTATCAGTTTGCATCATCGCAGACTCGTACATTGAGCGTCTTCAGAGCGACGCTGATGTTGATTATAGTTTGCATCAAGCTTTGTTGAACGCAGCACCATACGAATCACTGTATAACGACTTGTTGGAGAAACAGGCCATCCTTGAATCCAGGGAAAACGCAGCGATCGACGAAGCGGAGCGATTGGGATTGCAAAATGCCGAGTTGCTCGGGCATACCAACTCGGATCAGAGGATCAGTTATATCGAAGGTGTCAGGAGGGATATGGCGCTGGCTAAGCAGGTGAGTGCAATGAAATGCACTGTGTCTCGCTGTAACTTGAGAAGGGGACGCTTCGGCGAGTGCGGCGGTTCAGACGAGTCGCCGTCTAGTCCCCAAGTGATTAAGAGAATGTGCAAGCAAGCCTATCTCGCAGCTTTTTTGGCGCCCGGCGCCACTCCGAACCACTGAAGCAAGCGTCAAAGTAAGCCGGACATATCGCTGACTCACCTTCTGTTTCACAGGAATTAGCCGCGACCCGACACTTGCTCAACAAGGCAAACGACCAGGTATACACCCTCGAACAGGAAGTCGAGGCCTACAAGTCCATCGACACCTATTCTTCTGGTGTCAGTGGCGGTGGCACAGGAGGGACGACGTTGGGCGGTTCAGCGCGGATTCGAGTGGTTAGGCGACAGCCTGAGGGAGGTAGATTGACTTTGTCCACTTCGACCTCTGCGTCTTCACGGCATCAGCAGAGATGACGGCGAGGAGCGATTCGAATTTGAGCAGGCACTTGCGTGATCTTCCATTGTATCCATCATATCAATGGTTCGCGATACTGGGCATAGTCTTGCGAAGGCTTTTTATATAGGTCTATGCCTGGGGTACACAGGATCGGAAGCTGAATCTGAAGGAACGGTTATAGGTGCTGCGTGTTGTATTGCTATCCTCTTGTGTATTCGACTCGTATACTACTGTATATTGGGCCACTGGTAGACCACTGATCTCGCCATGGATGAACGATATGATTCGTACATTTACATCTCAGGAGAACTGATTGGTATACAACAAAGCTAGGCCATGATACTCTACAAACGCTGAGCGCTCGCGCGAAATTATCTCCCAACCGCCTCCCATCCTACGACTGTATGACGGCGGCTCTGAATTCTGGGGAACGGCAGTGGACATCCATATCTAATCCCCTACTTCTCACTCTGACCGACATCCAAATCTCCACCTTCCACCACAGCAGTAGCACCAGTAGGTGCTGTCACACGAGCAGCATCTGCCTCCGCCGTCGTCCCGCGTTGAACTCGACGTCTCTGCTGCCGCAGTCTATTGGAAACTCTGAGGATCTTCCAGATCAACCACGCCCATCCTGCCCAAATCACAAGTGGCGTCAGAGTCTCGACGAGGGTTTGATGCGAGTTGATCCCTGTAGGCAGGGTTATATCTATACTTCGCGGATGGACGGTGGGGATATCTGTTAGGTCTGGCCAGGAGACTGGATCTAATTGGTATTTGGACAAGAGTCAGCCGCTGTCATAGCATGTTATAGCTTTGACAGCTTTGACCTCGAGCAGAGCCGTGGCAAAGCGGGAGAGGTACGATATCTATCAAGGATCGGATGGCAGAGAGAGAGAGAGAGAGAGAGAGAGAGAGAGAGAATTACACCACTCACCGGACCAAGACGCGATAGCCTCAAGCGCTGGAACGCACTTCCACGCAGCTCTGACTACACTCCCGCCCGTACCGGGGAAAACGATACTGCGCTTCCCTTGGTGATCGTGATCGGACGTAGGCGCCAGATATCTCCCGTGCAAGGGAACGTCCACCTGCCACCTCCTCCTGCTGTTAGGACCGTCTTTGTACAGACGAGTGCCATCCGGGTGGACGATGCTATCGCCATCGTGATCGCTATCGCTATCGCCCATTACGTCTTGGCCTGGCGCGAGTGCATGTTGTTCTCTACGTGAACCTAGTGCGGCGGAGTCGGGAGATTGCGACGAGGACGATGCGGAATTCGCAGGGTGTGTACTCGGTTCCTGGTTGGGTCGATAACCAAGGAGTAACCACAGCGTATGCTGTTCCGCCACCTCCCCGTCCCCTTCGTCATGGGCATCGGCATAGCGGTTCCGCGCCTCAGCCCGCTCAATGTCGACCACGGGAGGAACGACTCTCCACCCCCTCAATCCACCCTGCCCACCCTGTACACCCTGTACTGGTCCCCCATCACCGCTGCCCACACCCACAGACAAGGCGAGTTTGTCCCCCAGTTCACTCGGGTCGACGAACAGGCTATCCGGCAGTGTTATAGCGAGGTATGCCTGTGAGACGCAGGCGAATGCCAGATCGAGCTCGAGATCGTCAGATCCATTTACTTTCCGGACTTCTCGGAAGTTCGGACCTGGACTTGAGTGGGAGGTGTGCTGTGCTTGTCTCGTTCCATTCCCGGCAGACCAGGGGTTTCTCAGCCAGGGCGAAGCGATGGGGAGGCGCGTGGACGACGCGGTCGGCATTCCCGCCGGTATCACTGATCTACTGCCGACCATCGCCGCGCTCATCACGGTCGCCGTGCTCTCAGAGCCGAATTTCGGATGCGAGCGCGAGTGCGACCGATATGACTGTTCCGCGAGTGCGACAGACCGCATCGAACGGGGAGGCGGAGGCGATTCCTCATCGGTCCCCAACTCCAATGGGAATTCGTACGTCACTCTCAACGTGGGATGGAACGAATTCTTATCCGACAGAGGAAAGCTGAGCGAGACGTTGAGAGGGAACAGGCGGTCCCCGAAGAATGCTGCTGTGTCGATTTGAACACAGTACGACGGCATCGTCGTTGTCGTTGTTGGAAAGGGCTTCAGACGAGTGTCGCGAGATTATGCTGTTTCCTGCGTCTGCGTGCTGCTTACTGACCGTACAGCCAAAGCGTGTATGAAGTGCGTGGATCGGCAATGCTCTGAATGTACTTGCTCGTTAAGGCTTGGCTGAAGGCGATTAGAGGATCAAGTGGAGTAGTGTGGGAACAACGAGAATGAGAGACACATCGCGCAATGTTCTTGTAGCCGAACTGCTCATCTTCCGTCGGAAACTACTCGCCAAGATAACCGACCTCGTCTTCTCCAGCTGCATTCGAGCACCTTTACTAGTAGTGAGATATTAAGTCGTTGATGCATGCCATAATATATCGTATCCTAATCCGCCCCCATCTATATTCGTGTATAGATACAACGTTACCAAGCGAATCGCACATTAAGAGAGTGTAAAGCGCAAAGCGCAAAGCGTAAAGTGGAAGAGTAGGGAAGATGACAACACGCTAATCAATAGCAAATCAGAAAGATAACAAGAGATATTAATCGATGTATTGATAGCACCAAGTTGATCCGCTCGGGGTTCACTGCGTATCACCCGGAGACCTCGATGAGAAACCAGAGGTACCTCCACCCGCGAATCCGCTCCTTCCCGCGCCAGTGGACGTGCTGGGGACGCGCTTGATCTTCCTACTTCTCCCTCTCTTGCTCTCCACATCTTCCTTCTTGTTCAGCCGCACAAATGCGAAACTGAGCTGACTCAGGACCAGACTCATAGCCGCCAAACCAAAGACGGCTGGGGCATACCATCCGACCGTGGCCGCAAAGACATTACCGAAAATCAAGGGCGAGATCAGCGTGGCTCCAATGGCGTGTATGACGGCGATCCCGCCAAATAACCTCCCGGATTGCGACGAGTCCGGTAGCAGCGATAGCGCGAGCGAGTTGGCCGCTGGGGTCGAGGCAGATCCGAATGTCAATAACACGGAGAATATCACGAAGCCCACTTGGCCCGGACCAAGGGTCAAAAAGATATAGGGCACCACTTCCAACAAGAGACACACGCGGACGGTGAGCAAGTCGAGAGCGGAAGATCGTTTGGGTGCCACTGGAGCTGCTGCCGAAGGCTGATCATTGTCGTCCGAAAGCGAGGCTTCGCTCGTAATCGTAAATGCGGATTCTCCTCCTACCGCGCTACGTTCGCTCTCTGGATTCCCATGCTTGTCGTTTTGGGCCGGCCCCAAGAAGCGGGGCTTGACGAAGTGCATCACCACTGATTTGGTTGAGCCATATCAGCTATGTCTGATACAACACACATGCGAATGCTGCTCACCAGGAACGAGCACGATCAACACAAAGCTTCGACTGAATGAGACAACCGACATGTACGGCCCGAGCTATAATCCCTTAGATCAGTATACAGTGCACCCACACGTTGAGCTTTTGGCTTACCTGAGCTGAAGTCCATCCAAAGGCATAGAAGGTGTATTGCACTTTAGTCTGCATGACGCCCTATGATTACTAAATCAGCTCTTTGTCGTTGCGTACAAGCCGCGCACAACACTCACCAGCACCATTGAGAGGAAGAAGATACCGAAGCCGACCGCAGTGAGGTTCCAGTCTTTGCCTCGTCCGCCATCGAGTCTCTCGCGAGGGAGAAAGATGGCCAAAGGGTCCAGAGGCTTGCGCAACCTCCTTGCGAACCTTTTCACGTTGCCCAATGCTCGTTTGCGTCCCTTGGTTTGAGCAATATTGCGAACAGATAAACGTCGCGAGACGGTGTGCAGAAGCGGCGCAGTTTCCGTATGTTGGTGATTTACTTCGGCAGGCGTTTCCGACTCCCACTCGCGCTCGGCGGCATCGCGACGTTTTCTCACTTCCTTTGCAAGCCCGCGGTTCTTGCTCAGAACCATTCGCTCGTCGGAAGAGAGCGATTCGGGCAAGACAAACAGAATCATAGGGATAGAAATACAGTGGACGACCACATTGATGTAAAATGGTGCCATGCTGATAACGCGTCAACTTTATGTCACGCTGATGATATTGATGGGGCTTACATGTTGCCCGTTGCTGAGATTAGCAAACTTCCCAGGACTGGCCCGATTGCCAAACCACACATCATGACTCCTGTTAATCTCGCATACGCCGTGACTCGACTCCCGTCTGGGGTGACATCGGATACATATGCGTTGATAGTCGCAGAAAAGGTGGAGAATCCTCCGAGGATGCCTTCCACTAAGGGGCCGATGAGTAAGGCGCGGTAGCCTCCGGGAGCGAGGTAAGGGAAGGTGGCGACGAGAATGAAGCAGATCTCACTACGATTTAACTCGTTGTCAGCGCCATGTGCCATCTTGTCAGCAAGGGTCGGCGCGTGCATGTTACACGGGTGATAACAGCTTTGAACCGGACGTTGTTGACTCACTTGACCAAGAGTGACGAATCGACAATTGCGATGATCTTGGTGCGACCCAACTTGTCCGATTTCTGGCCCCAGTAGCCGGTAGTGATGGCCGACAGCACTCCCATGGTGAGAGTCATGACTGTAGCGAGGCAACATATAGCATAAGCCCTCCCATTGACGTGTTGCGGGCAAGAAGGAAATGGAGAGATCACTCACTCATGGTCAGTCTCGCAGCTGCCGCTAGGACCTTGGGGTCTTTCTTGCACGTTTTGGGATCAATAGCTTGAAACGGACCACCTCCCCTACTAGTCTGCTTGTCATCGTCGCCCGGACCAGGTGTAGGTCGCTCGCTCTCGGCGGGGCCTGGGGTGTCACCTTCTACAGGTGTACCAGGCTTTGGCAGGGGTGATGTAGGTTCGGGATAAGTGCTTGTCGGAGAAGACGGGATAGGCGTCGATGATGGAGTTGAGGGAGTTTTGATACGAGGGTGATGCAAGCGGTATTCGTATAGGTCACGCTGCAGCTTGAGGAACCACTTGTCTGCCGGCGAAAGCGTTTCGTTACCGGCCATGACGGGCAGAGTAACCGCCGACTCGCCGGAGATCATGAGATCGGCCTGAGAGCCGCTCATCGACAGGTCCCGCGCACCATTTGCGTGCAAAAGTAATCCCGGGGTTGGATAGTCCGAGTGGACTTGCGAGAAGGGGTGGATGCTTACGCTAGCCGTGTCCCTTGCGGGAGGATGAGCGAGACACGCTAAGTTGATAAGCAATTCCTGGCGCGGCGCCATGCCCATGCCCATACTGAGTGCAACGGCAGTGAGGAACGGGAATATCCAGGCTGATCGTGGTCTTCTCCAAGCTGGTCGTCGCGCGATCGATCCGTCTCGGGGGTAGAGATGCGGCCATTCGCCTTCATTGCTGCCGAGCGCAGTAGGATCGTAAGGCAGCGGAGAAGCGGGCGGGATAGGCGTGGCGGCTTCTTCAAACATGGCTCTTTCGCCTAGTCCGCCATCGCCCAGAGTCTCGCCTTCGAATACGGGCACGTACTCATGCTGTTGTGGGTGGGGCGCAGATCGGGCAGAAGCGACGGAGTGAGCGGAAGAGTGCGAGTTGGTCTGGGAAAGGACCGGTCGGCGCAGATGCGGTGGAAGCGGCGAGGGGTTCAGGCTACTGGGCGCCATGTTGGGTTGATGGGATCGTTGTTGATGACGGGCGATGAAGGAAGTATTGATCGATGCTTAAATGTATGCCAGGTGTCCTTTGGTATGGAGCGGACCGACCTTGCTCTCAGCGGCGCAGAGCGTGGGAAAAGTAACGAGTGAGCGTCACTTCGTTATCGAGACGTTGGCAGGATGACGTGAGCGGCGGCGGTTCACTACTACACGCAGGGCTGATGGTGGTTGCTGATTACCGAAAAGCGGATGTACAGCTCATAGCCACGGAGATGTCTGCCTCGAGCATGCAGTGGACGACATGTTGATTGCAAGTGAGAACGACGAGTGATGGAGTGATGGAAGTTCGGACTAAACAAGCGCTTGGTCTGCGCTTAACATGAGATAGATGGTAGATGCTGTAATCAACGATGGATCGGACATGTCCGGTCATCGAGGTTTGAAATTGTAGTAGCATGTGGGTGTCATCGCTCGGGTACTGCACGAGTACAATAGTCGAGTACCGTTATGTCGGTATAGGGCCTAGCCCAGGCCTCAAGCCTTAAGCAAGAATGGTTCTCCTATATACGTTTATCAAGATACAAGCACCTCTTTCCTAACGAACTGTCCAAGCTGTTCCCCCCAGACAGTCAATCGATCACTGAAATCTCCGCACTCGCGCTTCAGTCCCTCCCCAGGACTCTCTCCACCCTTGAGCCCTCTCCGGACCCTCTTCTCTTCCCAATCCTCCACAGATACCCGCGCGCGAAACTCCATCTCCTCCCTCTCCCTCCATCCTTGTACGCTAGCGCGTATCCCGCGAACTTGCCTTTGCAGCGAGGTCGACATGGACGATGCAGTGTGCAGCGTCTCGCTCATATTCCCCAAGAGATGTATGAGGGTGGTTGTGTCGCATATGAGATCAGCCGTGCGTTGCGCTACCGACGGTTTGGCGAGTTTCTTTGTTGTCTTTAACGTTGGTGTCGGAGATAGCGTTGCGAGTGTTCGAGTGGAAGATAATGAGATGGATTCATCGAACATTGCGTCGTGTGCATCGACATATTGTCTATCGTCCTCGATGATCAGGGCGTGTTCTTCGTAAGGCTGATGTAAGAGTGGCTTCTCATCTTGATCCTCGTTCTGATTCTGGCTCTGGCTCCGACTGTGAGCCACGACCTCGCCGGTCCAACCGCCTTCCCAGCGATCATCATCGTCGTACTGATTCAGGTTTCCCCCTCTCTCTATTTCAGGATACATGACCGCCCCAGCGCCCCAGTCCACCGCCTCAAATTCTGTCTCCAATAAAGCCAGCTCACGGAGCTGCTCGTCCCGTACCCGCTCAGAATCCAGCAGCTTATCCAGGTGACCCTGCAGAGCGGACTCAACATTGGCGCTGTCCCCGGTCCTTTCGCTAGCCGGGGAACGGGTTGACGAGGAAGGAGTATCGATGTTGCGCAGTTCCACGAGGAACCGCGAGATCGTAGCCACCGTCTCGGAGAGGACGATCAGGGGATCATGGTATGTATACCTCGGCTCGAAATCCAGATGGCGCAACGCTTCCGCCTCGCGGGGCAGCGCTCTGGCGGGGGATACCTCGAGACTAGGTACCTGATCCACCGGACCAACCTCATCATACACCTCGTCCACCTCTGCCTCTACCTCTGCCTCAGCCTGAGCCTCCTCTAGGTTCTGCCCAGGAGAAGGATGATTGGAAGTAGAAGGCGCTATAGGGAGGGTATGATATGTGTCCGTAGATGATTTCGCACTCCGGGTGACTAGCTTCGTTCCGCGATATGGACAAGGCAGGGAAGTGAGGGGAGGGAGGCAGGCGAGTTGTGCAGGCGGTGTTTGGAGATCTAGGCTATCGTCGTTGCCGTCGTGCGCAGCTTGGTCTGATCAAGTACAGGCTCTTATTAGCTATACTTCTGCGTGTGAGGTTGTACGTGAACGAAGTGGATGAACTATGTGCTCACAGCCAAGTCCACCATCACCATCACCCGATGCATCGAGCTCAGTACCAAGGGACATCCCATACCCCAGCCCAAACTCCTCAGCGAGACTCTGACCTGCTGCTATCCCGCCCACGCCCACGCCCAAGCCAGCATCTGCATAAGCGTGCGGATCGAACGGTCCCGCCAATTCGTCCGCAAGAGACGCGAAGGCCATGTTGTTCTTCCCCGCTGCCCGCTGACAGCTGCACAGGCCTGAGCGTTGGCGTTCAGCGTGATCGGCCGTGAAGGCTGTGAAGTGTACTGCTTCTCAATGTTCGTGAGGGTGATGCAAGTTTCACGATTCCGTCGCTATTATCAAGATTGAGGTATTGATTGGGTACGAAAGAGTACTGCGCAGCTCATCACATCAATTGAATCAGAGGATGAGACGGATACACTCAATAGACGCCTCGTGCACACACACACAAAGCTCATGATGGGAAATGATCTGAAACACCGCCTTGCCCCCGTGCTGAAAAGCGTTTCACTGCTCCGGACAACCGAAGGACGTCGTTGCAGGATCAGTATGCGCCATGCACACTAAGTAGGCGACAGAGCTGCGACCTGACATGCGCCAGGTCCGTATGGCACTTCTCTGCTCCTTGCAGAAGCGAGGCAGGACGACACGAATCCGAAATCACTCGGATGGGCGCACGGATGCAGAACTGGGGGCAGCATGCGGGACGTGCCCGTCATATTTAATCGAGCTGGCCTCCAACAGGTCCCCAGGTGAAGATGATCGTGCTCACAGCGACCCCATGCAGCCCGTCTCACAGACATGCACACCACCACAGATGCCAAAAAGCCAGAGCTGCTCAAATAGTCTCTCTCATCTGCACAGTGGCCGCGTTCACAGAGCAGAAACCAGATGTACCAGTGGCAAATCATACATGCATCCCGGAGCGTGAACGTGTAAATGCGATCAAGACCTGGGCTTCTCCCTGCGAGAACAGAATATTGTCAGCGACGAGCCCAAATTTACAACGTATGCGTCGCTCGGCGCTCGGCTACGAAGAAGGATGACGACTTACTTCTTCTCCTTCCAGAGAGCGAGGAGACCGACACCTGAGACCTTGACGACCTTGAATCGCACACCGGGGATATCACCCTTGGCCTTTCCACGTCGACCGAAACCGGAGATGAGGACCTCGTCGTTCTCGTCGGTCTACAGTAAATCCCTTCAGTCAGCCAAAAAGGTCCGATTCGACAACCAGTGATGAAGAACAACGCACAAAGTTCAAACAACCGTCATTGGGGACGAAAGCGGTGACCTTCTTGCCGTTCTTGATGAGCTGGACACGGACACACTTTCGGATGGCGGAGTTGGGCTGCTTGGCCTCGACACCGACCTGTATAATAGGTAATATGTCAGCGGGGTGATCGTACTCCATGGTCATTCCATCCCGTCTCCCTCTCTCTCCTAGCCCTCAATGCCCAGCAACGAGACACGACCATGAGGGATACGATGCCGCATCTCCCATGGGCATATCCTCATGATGGCCCGCCAGACTTCCACCCCCAGTATTTCCCTCAACTTCGCACACCACGGTATCGCTCTTTCTTCCACATCTTCGCTCTCCCGTCTGCCCTGCTCCTCTGTCGACCAGTACATGCAATCCCGACTCACCTTCTCAAGGACGATACCCTTGGCGTGGGACGAACCACCGGTGGGGGAGGTCTTGTAGAATTTACCGAGAGCCCTCTTCTTGTAGTTCTTGTCCGCCCATCGGTTCTCCCTTCGGGAGGTACGGAGCTTTCTAGCTGCTTGCAGACCTCGAGGCTTGCCGGCTGTTGTCGATTATCATCGATGATCGATGCACAAGAACACAAGAACAAGAGCGAGCGAGCACGAGTGATTTTCGAGGTGAGATGACGATCATCGAGAGTGTCGAGTGAGCGAGAGACAGAAGCGGCTATGATCAGTATCCACTCTTTCTACGTTGCTCAGTCGCGGTCACTCACAACCCATGATGTATAATGTTTTTGTCGGATGGAGAAAGAGCAAGTATCCAAGTGTGAAAGAGCTGTATTCAATAGTAGCAACACGGAGCGAAGCAGCAAGCAAGCAAGCAGCGAGTGCAGGCAGCAGCAGCAACAGCAACAGCAACTGCAGCAAACCACCCAAACCACCACTCACACTCTGCATACTGCAAAGCGTACTTGCTGGCAGCCAGGCAGCAGATCCTGGAATTAACGGGGAAAACCGGAATCAATCGATGTGGCACCGACTTGCCTTTGTTTAAATCCGACAGTGGCGAATTATCACCGATAACTGCGTACAGCTGTGGCAAGATGTCAGGCGGTGTTTCCCGCCATCCGTTACCTCCACTTGTCGGCTATCTCCTAAAGACGTTGCGTACGGCGGGGAAAGACAGGTAAGTTACCGGGGCAAGCACGAATCGGTTCAGCTAAACATGGACTATGGACTGATAAGACTGGCTAGTGTTCTAGTCATCGACGTTTGCAACCATACACCTTCTGGTCGATGTCATACGGCCCACGGATCATATAGACGATGGCACCCCTCGATTTCTCCCGGTTGCACCCTTCCTACGAGCCTCAATTCGCTCACTTCCCCTCTCGGCGCTCGACCATCTTCTCCTCAAAAGGTGCTATAGCTACCTCCCAGCCCCTGGGTGAGTTGCACCTTCCGCCGTACCAACATACCGTTCGCCATACTGACCATTGCGTAGCCTGCCAAGCGGGATTGGAAATATTGAACAAAGGTGGAAATGCCGGTACGTCTCCTAGCAGTACTATACCTTAGTAGACCACTGAGCTCACTCACAACGATCGCAGCCGATGCAGCCGTAGCGACCGCCGCTGCGCTCAACGTGACCGAGCCAACATGTACAGGTGCGCTTGCATTCTCTGCTTACATCCCATAGAACGAGCTGACTCTTCGCGTATCAGGTATCGGTGGAGGTACGCTGGCCTATCACTTTGGTTCGAGCTATGATGGCTGGTATTGACGCTTGAATATAGATATATTCTGCTTGTACTATGATGCTGCAAACAAGAAAGTCCGAGGGATCAACGGTTCTGGTAGATCGCCAAAGGCTCTGACTCTGGAGCATCTTCGATCGCAGGGCATAACGGGGGATAAGGTATGTATATTTACCACTCCGTACCACTCCCCAGCATACCATCGTCCCCCTTCTCTCCGCGTTGCCAGGCTGCTACGTCTCCTACACGCTATAACGAGCTGACTGGTAATGCGGCAGATCCCATTGACCAACCTCAATTCGGTCACTGTCCCGTGTGCAGCAGCAGGCTGGCTGAAGACTATCGAAGAATTCGGTTCGGGCAAATTGACCATGCGCGAAATCCTGGAACCGGCTATCAGGATGGCGAGAGAAGGTGTACCGGAGCATGAGCTCAATTCTGCTAGTGTGAGTTACACAACCGATAATTTTGGTGTCTCATCATATGGTCCATATGTGAGAGGCGAGAGCTGATGTCAGGCGTAGTGGCAAAGGGCTGAAAAGCTCGTCAAGAATGCGTCGCCTAATTGGAAGGAGTGAGCTATTTGGTCTTCTGTATTTTGACCGACCTCTAGCTGATGATGTTGGACAGAATGATGATGCCTGATGGGGTGAGTACCGGCTGCGCCGTTCGGCAGAGATAGCCAACTGATCCATGTACCTGCGCAGAACCCTCCACTGCCCTCTCACGTCATGACACACGCAGAGCTAGCGGACACCTTCGAAGCAGTAGCCACTCAGGGCAAGAAAGGCTTCTACACCGGTCGTATCGCGCAAGGTGAGTTCCCATTCCGGATGTCCAAAGGAACTCACAGATACTGCTATGATGCTGAAATTCAATATCGTCGATTCACAGCCATCGTCGACCTCGTCCAGTCCGGAGGCGGCGTGATGACCCTCGAAGATCTCGCCGAGACCGATGCAGAGGTCATCCAGCCTATCAAATACGATTTCAAGGTTGGCGATGCGGGCGATCAAGGCGTCACTCTCTGGGAGGTGAGTCAAGACCCGTGAATTCGTTGTGCTGTGGGGTGCACTGAGCTGACTTGCCTGGTGACAATCAGTGTCCA
The DNA here is from genome assembly GCA_026538395.1 of Cryptococcus sp. GC_Crypt_3. Lineage (NCBI taxonomy): Eukaryota > Fungi > Basidiomycota > Tremellomycetes > Tremellales > Cryptococcaceae > Cryptococcus > Cryptococcus sp. GC_Crypt_3. The sequence continues at coordinate 17,433 of JALPCB010000176.1, forward strand.
CCCAATGGTCAAGGTCTCACTGCGCTGGTAGCGCTTGGCATCGTCGAAGCCGTGGAGCTCCAGCATGGAATAGACGTGTTGGAGCTCGAACACAACTCGACGCTTTATCTGCACATCTTGATCGAAGCGCTTCGACTTGCTTTCGCTGGTACGTCTAGGTGATGCCCAATTGTTCAACAGTGCTATTCAATCAGGACAAGCTGACATGCTCTATCATCTGTGTTCGACGACTATAGACAGTAAGTGTGCTTCCTTGCCTCGCTCGCAGCGCATGCTGACAGCTTTCAGCTCACTACTACGTCACTGACCCCGATGTCGAATATGTACCGGTGAAAGAGTTGTTGAGCAAGGTAAGTGTCGTAGCCCTTCTTTCGCCATTGGGCTCACATTTATCGTCAAAGACAAGCTGACTTGGTGTCATTAGGAATACCTTACCAAGCGCGCTGCACTCATCGACCTGAAGAAGACGGCTCATATCGCACATGGTGATCCTATCAACTCGTCCGATACAGTCTACCTCGTCACGGCGGACAAGGACGGGAACAGCTGCTCTTTCATTGCGTCCAACTACGCCGGTGAGTGGCCGGACTCCAGCATAAAATGATGCAGAGCTAATAGACCTTCATGATCACGCTGGCAGGCTTCGGTACGGGTGCTATACCCAAAGGATGTGGCTTCACGCTCCAGAACAGAGGATCTGGATTCACCCTGCAAGAAGGTCATCCGAATAACGTCAAGGGTGGCAAGAGACCATATCATACCATCATTCCTGCTATGGTGACGCAGAACGAGGAATTATTGATGAGCTACGGCGTGATGGGCGGGTGAGTAGACCGGTCCAATTCTACACCAGCTCCGAGGATCCGGCGTTGCCGAAGCTCGGCTGGCTGCGATAGCGTTGAGCTCTGGTGGAACTCAACATCACGTCTGCTCTAGTCAGTGACAGATGCTGACAGCTTGACGTCGCTTTGATGGAACAGATTCATGCAGCCTCAAGGCCATGTCCAAGTCCTGCTCAATAAACTCCGTGGCCTTTCAGCCCAAGCGTCATTGGACGCACCGAGATTCTGCATTTCGTCCGGTCTACCGGACGCAGGTACGAAGAACGCTGAAGCGGCCGGGGACATCAACAGTGAGATCTGGCTGGAAGATGGGATTGACGCGAAGGTTGTGCAGGAGCTCAAAGGTGAGTGACGCTCAGTCATTTGTCATTCTGGATCGCGGATCGTAGATCAATCCAGAGGAGGCGCGAGGCAGAGGAGCAGCATCTGCGGAAGCGAATCCGAAATCAGGCAGGCGAATAAGGAGAAGACGTGAAGCTGATACTCGAATCTCCTCGTAGCAATGGGCCACCACATCGAAGTAGCGTCAGCCTACAGTCGATCAATAGCGGGCCGAGGGCAGATCATCCAGCGAGTTGTGGATCCGAATGGGAGGCGAGTATGGGCTTGTGGATCGGACTTGCGCGGGGATGGCCACGCCGTCGGGCAGATCTAGCCCCAAGTATTGCCTGGGCTTGTTGAGGCGGTAGTCGAGTAATGGTGCGAATGAGGGCTTTGAGGGATAGAGTGAGGATGCGATGAATGCGGCGTGGGTCTTCAATAAATGTTATACATGGAACTTGATATAGCTCGTTACCCTTCACAAAAGTGGCTGCCGAGTGATGAGAGGGTACAACGATGCATGGTATGATAGTATGGTACATTCTACTCTGACGAAGTTGTCATCAGTCCCACGACCTTGAGACACCGCGAGCAGTCAGCGTCAACGTTGACTCTCAAGGACGAGTTCAAGCTTTCCACGATTGTTTGAATTCTTCAGCCTAGAGTCGCAGAAGTTGGATCAGCGCAGAACATCTCGTTGTCCTCGTTGTCCTCAATCTTCTGTTCCTCTGTTCCTCGATGCTCTGATATAATGTGTGGATGAGATAGAGCAAGACTCACCTTCCCACTAAGAACACTCCACGGCGTATTTCTATCCCCATTCAGAACCAGCACCAACGTCCGCACGGCGGAAGCAGGGGATCGGACGGGGGGCAGATGCTGTATGAGTTCTTGCGGGGGCTGTTCTGGTGGTGAGATCGGTAAAGGGGTCAGGAGGAGGCGGCCGAGCTGCGGGTGCGAGCGCGAGTCGAGCCAGTGAGACGGCGCGAGAGTGTGTGTGTGAGGGAGAGAGTGGTGAAGGTCATTCGATAGTGAGCAAGATGGATGAGAGGGGACGAGGACACGTCAGCTCTGCTACTCTGAATACTGTTGATCCGTATTCCGTCTACTGGCCAACCCGTTCACGAGTGACGTCAAAGAACAGCGCACAGCGATTGGTTGACAGCGGATGACAAAACATCAAAGAGCACAAAGAGCAACGTGTAAGAAAGCGACCACACTCACCTCGCACTCAACGCGATCCGACTCGTCCTCTGCCCACTGGACTGCCAAACCCAGGATCAATCGGATTCTCTCCTGGTTCTCGAGGTAGGGTTCGTTGTCGTCCTCTTCTTCTGCTCCCTGTCCATCTGCTCCTTCTTCTCCGTTCTCCTCTCCATCCTGTCCGTTGACAGCTCCGTCGTCCCCATCTGCCCCACCCTCTCCGCCGGCGGCATCAACGTCGTCCGCGCTATCGTCCAGAAAGGCCGCAGAGACCAGTTGTCCCTGGGGATAAATGACCAACGCAGTATGCGCGCCGCCATCGGCCAAAAGTGCTGAGAGCGAGGCGTGGATCCCAGCTGGAGAGATCAGCATGCTGCCTTCCCCTATCCAGCGTTCTTCTGCTGTACGTTCCCTGAGGTCTGCTTTCGCTTATTCGATCGACAGAACAAGTATGTCGTAGTTGAAGATGATGCTGGCACTCAAGGACTGCGGGGCCGAAGTAGCTGTTGCAGTGTCGCGGGCGTGGTATGGCGCAATAGTCGATTGCAGAATGAGGGTGGGCAGAAGGATGTGTGCGGCGATAGGTGCTTCCGATTTATGGTTAGATAGCGATACCTGCAGCGTGACTTTGTCAACACTGGAACAACAACGAACAACGCAACATGGACATGACGTCGAGCAAGTAAGCGGTCCTCGCCGCTCTTCGACGTACTCGTACAGTCTCTTTACTCGAGTACGTTACTCGAGCAATTGTGGTACTGCCAACAAGCAATAGCATACTTGCATGACAAGGTATACTGGCGCTTATCCGCATCTCTGCTTGGAATGCCCCTAGGGATACATACAGCCTATAACAGGAAGGTACAATATATATCAATGCAATTGGACCAAGTACAAATATGATCCGATCAATCCGTTTGTCTCTCAGCAAACCACCGTATCCCCTTCAGTCCCCAATCCACACTTTGCAAATGACCAGGAAGGTAAACATCGTCCCCCCATCGTCTCCTGCTTATGGCCCAGAGTCGATGATAGTCGTCCGCAATACTATCGCTTTCCACGTGATTTGACGCGTTGCGATATTTCGTGCCGCGGTGATGCAGCGTGTGATACGTGTTGGAACAAGGCTCATCTGTCGATGAAGGCGTAGACAGTATGAATGACGAAGAAGGGTAGGTCGTTATAGTTTCTTCATCTGGATGAAGATGACCGGAGTCGCGAGCGCTCGACAGTGGCACATCCACCGGTAGACGAGTTGATGGAAACGTTGCGGCCTGTCCTGACAGAGACGAGTCCACCAAACGTGATGTCGAGTCAGACAGCAGCGCCGACGTGATATTGCCTACGGTCCTAGGGCGAGGGATGTTTCCGTCTTCCGGTGGAGAACAAGGGCTCAACATGAGAAGTGTCACTAGGATCTTGCTCGTTTCGCATACTTCTCTCCAGACTACGGCGTGGCATTCGTTAGTTTGGTTTCCCTGCGCTTGAACGTCCTGACCCACCTTGCGACTCGTCCATCGGGATCAAGCCCAGCCTGCAAATGGCCAACTTGTACTCTGTCGCCCAGCCACTAGCCGTCCTTTTCGACCACTCCCACACCTTCCCGACTGTATCCCGCGCATTTTCGCCGTTGATTTGAGCCCACCAACCCACTTCAAGCGCTTCTCCTAGATCATCCATCGCTACAACGAGCAGTGCTTGCGTCTGCACGTCCAGCGCATAGGCTATATGGATCACCCTGTGCCTGTTCAGAACATCGTACGACTTGACAGGCCAAGAAAGCTGAAACTCGGGTTTGGAATCTTCCGATCGGGCAAGGGTGTAAGCGTAGTTGTGAACTTGTTGCGATTCATAAGAGTTGATCTCGGTCCCTCGTACGTGAATGGAGCGGAGCCGGTGAGACAAGCGGTCGTATACTTCCATGGCTACAGATGGCAGAGCCGTTCGAGCGAGTGAGGGTGGTGTGATCAATCTGACGACAATGTCGGGTCGTGAGTCCTCCTGAAGTATCGCACTCAAAAGCGTGCCGGAGACGAAAGTGGTTGAAGACACAATGACGTAGATGACTGTGTTCGCTTCAATCATATCGCTTGATATTAGTTTGCCTATACATAATTTAGCTCGTAAACGTCAAACCTGTGAAGGCATGTCGGGAAAGGACTTACGTATAGTTTCTACCATATCAGGTGATGCTACCGCACTGACGCCATTGACGATCCCGTGAAGTTTTGACGAGATTGCTTCATGACGGCCAAAGCGATGTGTCTAGGAGCAGCGATATCGTTAGACAGAACTCGGAGCAGAAAGTGGTACTCACTTCATAGGTGTTCTTCATGTCTGCCAGGAATTGCGTCGCTGCGATTCTCATCGCCTCGTTGTCTTCGCATACGCACACCGCCTTGACCGCTTTGCTGCCTCCTGCAGGTTGCATACCTAGCTCGGTCCAATACTGCAGTCCAGATATCGACAGGCGCATTATGTTTCCTGCGTATCCAGCGGTGATGTCAGGTGGTGAAAGGTGCCTGGAGTCCAGCTCTGCAAGATTGATGTTCAGCAATCATTCCACTTGCAACCAGTCATATAGACTACTAACCTGCATCCAATTCGGCTAGAGTGGTACCACTTCTCGGAGAGTCATGCAGCTTAGCCGACGCTGGGAGAAGAGTCTCTTCAGATCCCGACGTGAGTATTGATTGTCGTAATGCTCGGTTTCCAGATAATGAGCGCACTAATCGACCGATGTCCAGCCGGGGATATCGGTCCAGAACAGCTTGAGGTGGCGATGGGGGCGGTGACGGTGGTAAAGCAAGGTCTCTATTGGCGTATGTGTGCCAGCTGGTATTCCAAGCTCTGCTCCTTCCCTGCGCTGCGACAAGGTCGTCTTTGAGCCGCAGCCACTCGGCACCGACGCAGAGTATACCATTAAACTCGACGACTTCCTCGTGAGTGGACGAACCTCGGCGTCCCGGTGAGCCTGGAATAGGCGTCGATTTCGCCGTGGTCTCATCGTCTGTATCAATGAAAGACTCTGGTGTAGGAGGAACGGTATATTCCTCATCCTCATCCATCTCGGAGGTATCCGTTTCCTCGTTCCAGGCAGATGCGTAGTCGTACTCTTTCTGTGGAGGGGGCTTGAGTCGCTCGAGCAAATCAGGGCGAAAAACTTCGGGCGTAGGTGCTGGGGAAGGTAGAGAATAGGTGAAAGTCGACTGAGAGGTAACAGCTAGGTCGACTGGATCGAAGATGGACGGAATAAACTCGGGAGGATGCTGGGCCTTCTTCGTATTGGTAGGAGGTATGACCTGAGCGACGGGCAATGGCAAGGGATATTCAACCGGACTGATGACCGGGAGGGTGACTTCGACGGCGTCGACTTGCGGAAGTAGAGCGTCGGTCGACACGCTCGTCGGTACCGCAACATCGCCTTCCAGAACGACAGCGTCTGCTGGAGGTTCGGCTTGCCTCTCTGCTGCGAATATGTCTTCCGTTTCATGCAGAGTTTCGGGATTGTCTGCGATCGTTTGATCGATATCCATCTCCTTATCGCCATCCGCCTCATCTGCAGGCGAATCAAAGAACGCAAAGTCATCTTCGGTGATGAGATTCGTCAGATCATCGGGCTTTGTCTCGTCTGCTCCTGTGCGCAGCGAATCTCGAGATGGGGGAATCCTTTTCACCCCTTCGTCGAGGGCAGCATCCGCCGAAGGATTCAAGAAGTCCGGTGGATCTTCGTCAAGTAGTTCTGGCGGTCCTGGCGAGTTGGAATGTGCGGAAAAGAGGTCGTCTATGTCGGATTTGGGTGATGCCTCTTGTTCTATCAGACTGGGTTCCGGTTCCATCACTGATTCGCCGTCCACTGTGAGATTCTCTTCATCCTTCACCTCCATGTCTGCGTCTTCATCATTGTGTTCTTCCGGCGGAGGATCGCGATACGCAGTCATGAAGTCGAAAAGGTTGGACGCGACGCCCATGAGATTCGAAGAAGATATTGAGGGGGGTAAGGACGAGATGGCAGGTGACTTGTCGGTAGCAGCGGAACGTGGTCTCATGAATTCGGCCAAATGAGTTGGCCACACAGTGATGATCCCTTGAGCATGCTGCCATCGCTCGGTGAGCTGGCGAGGCGTCATCTTTCCTAGGGTTTTTCTTGACAATGGCTCCCCATTCGTCAATGGAACCCAAAAGATTGACCAGTCAGGGTACCTCCTGCCGCGTATTGAATGTCTCGTCCTACACTCTGAACGTCCAGCTTTCCAGGACAGCCCCAGAGCGCTCTCGAAAGCCGTATTCAGATGAGCTTCTTGGGTATGTCCCAGCTGAGCTTCTTCCAAGCGGATTGAAGGAAGGTTGACAGGGCGTAAGAAGGCAATAGGGAAGCCAGCGTTGGCGGAGGCGACAGCGGGAAAGGGAGGGGGAGTGGGCAGTGCGAGAAGGAGTTTGGTCGATGAAAGCGGTCTCAGAGTAGGGGCAGGTGGAAGAGGAAAGCTGTGACCTGTCAGATGATATTAACCATGATCCCGCCGACTCACTCAACAACATTGACCCGAGTCATTGATAGCCTCCGACCAGATGTCCAAGCAAGGCTCTCCACCAGAGCACAGGCAAAAAGGTCCCAGATCTTTCGTAAATCCACGGGAAGGCCTAAAGTGACAGCACACTGTGGTCCAGCCGGTCTCTTCGACAGACACGAAAGATCCTGGCTATGCTGTGGACAGGAGATCAACCGCGAAATAGAGATGGGTGCAGGACGCGGCTCAAGCTCTATAACAGGCCCATGTTCAGCATATTCCAACGACGCCAAGCGTATAGCTCACCTCTCATATTCGAAAGACAGTCGAGACGACTCTCGTCTATGGCAAACACCCATAGCTGCCGGCCAATCCCTTCGTTGTCGATGATAGCGGAAGGGTACTTCAGAGCCTTGGCGGTAGCTCTGAGCTCATCAGGGCGCGAATCGACCAGTTGCCGCCATGCTTGCTCGAGGGGGTCGATAGCCTGGTCCGTGGAAGACGAAGGGTCCGTCTCGTCGACGACAAAGCGTCTAGTATATAAGGTGGTAGCCGGGCTGGGCAAATCCAACAGCCAGTGATTTGGCAACACAGCAGACGGCCTAGCGGACGCGCCAGCGAACGAGTCCACCATCGTCTTGCAGTATTTTAGGTACTTAGCGCTATCTGGCTGTCTTCTGTCGCATGTTGGTCTTTGTTGTCGATGCTATGCGTCGTTGGCAGAGTGCGATGCTGTGGAAAAAGGAGGTTAGATTGCCTGCAAATACAGGTAACCCCATTCGTGCCTTCTCGACCCATATTGCGGGGCACCATTCACCACTGGCATGCCTAAGCGTCCTGCTAATCCTTCGCAGTTTCCACACGCCTAAACTCACCTTCGTCTGACCGGTAAACAGGCTACAGACATTTGCCGGGATGTCCTCCTGCTTAGCAGTGCAATACAAGGTGATTGCTCACATTGACCTAGTACCATCGCGCTATACTCCCTCAGTAAAGCACATCTGAGATGTCCGTGCTCGCACCAATCCACAAGGCAGCTATCATCGGCGCCGGCCAGATGGGTCTGGGCATAGCGTGCGTTACATCTCCTTGTTCTCGTACAAACGAAGAGGAACGGCTGAAACAACGTTGGGACAGGTATGTAGCGGCTGTCCATGCCAGGTTGGATGTGACTCTGCACGATCCGTCTCCGTCAGTGCTGTCTTCTGCGATGGACAAGTACAAATCGCTACTTGTACGGGATGTGAAGAAAGCCCGATTGAGCCAAGAACACGCCGACGACGCTTTTGGTCGGATACGCCCTGTCATAGGAGATGGATCAGGCATAACGGGAGATGCAGTGAGGGATGTCGACTTGGTGATCGAGGTAAGCTTAGGATAATCTCCCTTGACTCTCTCAAGGCTTTTCATGAGTTACAGTGTTGCGCGGGGCTGACGCATGACCTCTGGTGACCCATCAGGCAATACCAGAAATACCAGAAATGAAACTTGGGCTTTTCAACCGCCTCGGCAAGCTATTACCGCCAACAACGATCCTAGGGAGCAATACCAGCTCCATCAGCTTGACGAAACTCGCAGCTGCTGCAGGGGCTGGGTCGGGCGCACAAAATGCAGCAGCTAGTGCGGGACGTACTGTGGGGTAGGTTCTCCATCGTTGAGTAACATGTGTAGTGAACTAAGCTTGATTTTGCTCCTCGTGTCAGGATTCACTTCTTCAACCCCGTTCCTCAAATGTCAGCTGACCTCTTCGAAACTTGGGTTCAATCGGCTGATGATGTAATTGATCGTCAGGAAGCTGGTCGAGGTTATACCGGCGTTGCAGACGACACAAGGGACTATCGATCGGGCCAAAGCGTTTGGCAGAGCATGTAAAAAGGGTACGTGAGGTATCTTCTCTACTATGTCGTCCAAATTTACGCTGACATAGTGACAATCACTTCGTAGAGGTGACACAATCAGCAGACTCCCCAGGCTTTATAGCCAATGCGATCCTCATGCCAATGCTCAACGAAGCGATCATGGTGCTTGAGAAAGTGAGTGACATCGATAGTTCTTCATTTCTTCATGTGCCTGTCAGTGTGATTGACGATAGACATCGGTTGTAGGGCATAGCAACAGCATCCGATATCGATACCACCTTCCAACTAGGAATGGGTCATCCAATGGGCCCACTAGCCTTAGCGGACCTGATAGGCTTAGATACATGTCTATCCATACAAAGGGTATTACATGCCGAAACGGGCGATAGCAAATATCGTCCTGCAGGACTGCTAGTGAGGATGGCGGATGCGGGCTGGGTGGGGGTGAAGAAGGGTAAAGGATTCTACGAGTATGATGGGAAAGGTCGGAAGAGGGGGGCCGACGGCGATTGATCGCAGCACTGCGCGAGTGTATGAGTGTATGAGTAAGAGACCAAGAGAGCTTAAATCGCATGTGATTGTGATCAAGAGTGTTTTTCGGCGAGCAATGCATCACTGCTCTACTGCAGTAGTGTATGTATGCTCAAAGCGATTTACCTCCGAGGCGGAATCATCGCCGACCCTCCACCACTGCAAGTCGCGCCCTCCACCTCGGACATCCACATTCTTGTAGTGCGAGTGGCAGTACCATATATTGTCTACCATATAATAACACATGTTTTCTGAATCATCAGAGATCGTCGGCTTCACTCTCAACCCACCTTCCCATTTGCCATTTGCCATAGACTTATTGATTTATACAGTCATACAAGATGATGCCCCTGGATTTCTACTTGAGTCAGTGGACGAGTCTGCCCCCTGCCCCCAAAGGGGAGTTGCTAGAGGGCAAGACGGCCATTGTGACAGGGTCGAATGGCGGTGAGTCCAGTCAGCCCATCACCAAGCGCCTGGTAGAAGCTATCCAAGTCCTAGACTTTGGTTGACGCTGATCTGACTGGTGGTAAACCAGGGATCGGATTTGAGGTGGCTCTTCACCTCGCGGCGCTCTCGCCCGCCCGGCTCATCCTCGCCGTGCGCAACCTCGCGTCAGGCGCTGAAGCCCTGGACAAGATACTGAAGAAGTATCCCAAGGTTCATGTGGATGTCTGGGAGCTCGATGTCTCCAGTTATGCCAGCGTGAAAGCTTTTGCTTCTAGGGCGGAAAAGGAGTTGGACAAGATTGATATCTTGATCAACAATGCTGCGTATGTCGTACCGACCTATCTCGTCAGATCACCAACTGATTCCGGAGGATTATATAGCCAAGCCCCGGGGCTCACTCCAAAGCCCCTGAAACGCACTGCAGACGGTCATGAGCAAGTGTGAGTCGTCGCTGTCGAGCTTCACAACAGCAACATGAGTGAGGAATTGCGCTAGGCTGACCATCGGTCGTGTAAATGTGCTTGACACAGGCTCCAAGTCAACGTCTTATCGCCAGTACTCCTCTCTCTCCTCCTCCAGCCCCTTCTCGCCAGATCCTCGAGACCGCAACTCGTCTTCGTGTCGTCCGAAGTGCACGCTTGGGCGAATCCCGGACCAATCGTCACTGCCCTGTCGGACAACACGGGCATCATCAATATCTTCGATGATGAGAAAGTGTACGTCAATGCGGCCCGATACTTTCAATCAAAGGTGATTGGCGCGCCGTCGCCGCGCGAGAACTCACGCTGAAAGACGTTTGTTCTCCGCATGCTATTCCAGCTCTTATTGCAAATGGTGATTCGGAAACTCATCCCAGCCTTGCCGGGAACCATCATCACCGCAGTCAACCCGGGCCTGTGCCACTCGAATCTCGCGCGAGACTTCCCCATGGACTGGAACCTCGCCGTGGCGTATCGATTATTATGGCTGAGGGTCAATGGCCGTACGGCCGAAGTGGGCGCGCGAAACGTTACTGCTGCCGCTATCAATGCCGAAGACAGCGTGGAGGTGCGTACTTCCTCCTCCCTCTCTGCTTCACAACTATACTACTTTACTACTCTATTACTCTACGCAAAGACGGATTGCTGACCATCACTGCAGTATTGGAGCGATTGCCACCCCGCGGCCTCCGAGTCGAAGTTCCTCGGCAGCGGCAAAGGCTTCAAAGCCACTGAAATCTTCTGGAAAGAGGTTCTGGACGAGATGGAACGCGTCGTTCCCGGCTGCACCAAGACTTTGCTTACTTGATCAGCGCGACGTTACCCGTTGCTCAAAGCACACACCCTTCACTATCTCTTGTGCGCCGTTCTGCTGTGAAGTGCGGATGTGACGTCCAACTAGATTTCTGTTTATGCACATGATTGTCCTACTTCATCTTCAAGTCGCTCCTCATTCGCATGGGAGCCTGCTCACTTGGCTACATGAAGATAAGAGTCGTACAACCAGCTTGACCCCATTCGCCACTCCAGCATGTGCGAGCTAGAGCGCGAACATAGACGACTACGCATGCCCACCCATCATCCGACCCCAATTACCCAACTCGGGACCTAGCAAGTGAGCGCCCTCGCCTCTAAAATACGCCACGACCTCGTGGGGCGATAGCGCACTTCGGACTTTGGCGAATTGCGGTTTCAGTGTCGCGCTTGCTGCTGGGGTCAACAACGAGAGGCGGACTAGGTGGTCGAAAGCCTATATACCATTGGATTAGCTTGAGCATTATGACTTGATATTGAAATGTGGGCTACGCACCATCCTTAGAACGCCTATGGGCCACCTGACTTTACCACTGCCTACCAGCTTGGTCCGTGAGAATCGTAGGTACTCCTCCTCCACTTGAGCAAAGTTGAACTCTTCCCTCCCCGCATACGCGAGATGCTTGGCAACGATCAAAACCCCCAGGGCAGGATGAGGAAGGCCTGACGTTGTATTTCATGTCAGCTGTTGTCGCGATGAGAATCGGATGGGGCACTGAGCATCGGGCAGGAACGCACCTCTGATCTTGGTGGTTTGTAAGCCCCATCCTGCACCTTCGATCTGCGCGATCACGCTCTCTGCCACTATTGGCACGGGGAGAAAGTCGAGTTTATGGTCCATTACTTCTGCCACCGGTACAATCTGTATTAGGTATCAGTAAATTGCCTTCCGTTGCAGAACCTGGCTTGCTACGCACAAAGGGTCGATATAGATTCCGCACGTCTGTTGTCAGACCAGTCAGACGCTCGAGGTATCGGCATATCCGCTCGTCGTCCAGTAACATCTGCGTCGAGGTCAGATTGACCGTTGCAGAGACCACAAAGGATCACTTACCTCGACGGCAAATTGCCAATCGCCCTTCCACTTCCGTACCAATTTATCGTCCGATTTCTGCTCGTCGCGCGGGACAAGAGCGCGTTTGAGCACGACCTTCCAGCCTGGTCCATCGGGTGACAGAGGTGAAGTCACCCGCCATACTCGATGTGAGAATCGGGATTTCACTCGTTTTTCCAATAGCAGGAGTGTGTCCTGCGGTCATATTAGCGATGGCGCGATGGCTATGCACAGTTCTGCGAGCAGTACTGACCACTCGGGACGTCACGCCAATGACTGCCACGCCTCTTCCGGTCGTTTCGAACGGACCCGTCTTGACGCTCTGCACAACATCAACTGCGGTGGGTCAGCGGGGAACCTTCTGGGCACCATAGGCCATCGATACTCACGCAAACAATACAGCAAGGCCTGCCTGGCATGTTCCGTGAATAGATCAAACTCCTCGATGATGATGATTATTGCTCTTGGCGAGGGCGTTGTGAGAAGGGCAAGAAGGTGCGACGGTAGAGTCGTGGGTGCAAACTCCTATATCACAAGATCAGCTATCAGCCGTCCCAAGACAGAAGGAAGAACAATCAACGCACCTCGTCATCTGCATTCTCCGCGTCCTCGTCAGCCGCGTCTGGCTCTTTTCTGCCCTCGGCCAGAGCTATCTGTCGGCCCATTTCGCGAATGGCCAGCCGGTCATTGATTTGAGCGTGGCCAGATAGCTTCACTACTATGGGCGTAGACTTGCTCGTTGATGGCAGAAGGTTCAACGCTCGTGACACGGTCTTTAGAAGCGTCAGTGGATACTGTGATTGAGAGGTGAATAGCGTACCCTTGTCTTGCCTACACCTCGTGGTCCGATCATAAGCGCACTATTCCCTTCCCCTCGTTCCACCGTGCCCTTCAGCAGATTGACCAAGCCTTGTAATGCCTCGTTGCCACTCTCATCTGCGAAGGGCGGTGGGTTATGTGCGACGTCCTCCGAAGTGAGAGTTGAGAGGATGCGTCGGAGGTATGGCTGTGCTTGATTCGGCAGGTTAGGTATTGAAGCTTGCTCAGCGGTTGATGCCGGCTCAGGTATCTCTTTGCGTACAGGCACATCGGGAATGATGGAGGCCTGCACGCCCAGAGGTTCGTCCTCTTCTGGGTTCCCGCCATATTCGTCCAGCTCCTCGCTCTCTCTCAGCGAGTCTGTCCCGACCACTCTTCCACTCCGCGTCAACTTGGGCGCGCTAGCCTCTCCTTCATACACGAAATTTCTTGCTTCTCTCTGCCTCTTCAACGCTTCGTTTGCCAGGAAGGTTTGTCGACTGATCTCAGCTTGAGACTGCCCCTGATCTGGATTATCGAAGATGCCGTCGTCGAAATTTAACGTTCTCGCTGCGGCAGGCGAGGAGACTCGAGGCCGTTTCCGACTTTGTTGAGCTGGTGAAGGCGTAGGGAGGGGTTTGGAGACGCTCGAGGCTAGCGTCGGTGTCCGTGCGTGTTTAGCCGACTGCAGCTTTCCTATGGGAGTCCGACTGGTTTTGGTGGGCGTCACGACGTCTTTCGTCTTGGGTTTTGCGCTCGCAGTGATTCGTCCAGCCGTATGAGGCGCTTTGCCATTCGGCGTAGGCGACGCTCTGGATAACGGTGTTCGAACAGCGTTGTTCTTCTTCGGTGTGGCGAGTGGCGTCTCTTTCCGCTTCTTCCTAGGTGAGGGAATCTCAACCACGGGCTCAACGCGGAACTTCCTAGGAGTTCCTCGCCGACTGGTCACGGGCGTCTGTTGAGCTAGAGGAGCCATGGCATGCTTTGGTGAAGTGGCAGTGACGACAATGCAGTCGCCCATCACCTCATCATCGTCGCCGCCATTCTGACTGAACGCGAGGGGATCAGGAGAGCTCTGCCTCTGCTCAGTCATGCCGAGTGCTGCGCTGCGCGTCGTGGGTAGCCTTGACAACAGTAATATCAACGACAGGTAATATAAACTTGTTGAAAGAACGCGTCTTAACGCTGAACGGACATCTCCACCGACAAAGACAATGTTTCGCAAAATAGGCCCGAGTAATGGCCATGCTGCCACGCATGCCTAGTAGCTGTCGATGGGAACACCTTGCTTCGTGCCATCTCGTTCCATCTCTCGCTCTCTACACCTCATCCTGTCTATCATTGTATAAACACCTGCTTCGCATCTGCACCACATCTCATTGCCAACATGGATCTCGACAAACCTCTGGAAGACATCATCGCCGACAAGCGCAAGTCGGAACCCCGCAAGTCGGACACCCGCAAGGCGCCTCGTACCAGTACGGGCAACGACAGACGCGCACCTGGTGCAACCCCCTATGCGGTGCGTCATAATCACCCAAGCGGGCCATCCTCTCCTGACAGCTGGGCTTGTTGGGTCGTAGCGACCCGCGCCGAGATCAACGGAGGATAAGTGGGTGCATGACGCTTATCAAGGCGGACAAGGCCGCGACAGACGTGGTGGTGGGGGTGGAGCAGCTGCCGTTGTCGCTGGTACCGGAGCTGGCTTCACCGGCGTCTCAACAAGGATCGAAGTGATCGGTCTGCACTATGAGGTCACTGCTGCGGATCTCAAGGTAAATAACTTAACTGGACCGGAGGGCACGTGGCTCATACAGGCGATCCACAGACGATTTTCTCTCAAGCGGGGACACTCGTTCAAGGCCCAACCATCCGTGTAAGCGTCTAATCTCGATTATGAAAGCAATCTTCCCCCAGTGGCACCTGCGTACATCAGGGGTGATATCGCGAAAGCCGCCCTTGATAATGATGGCCAAGCGGGTTTCCAGGCGCAGCACGTCAGATGGGTGAAGAGACAGGACAAAAATGCTTATGCTCCGCGTTTTTCCCTTCTCTCTACGGTGAGTCGATGCGTTGCAAGCTCATGACCGGGCCGTCAGCTGACAACCTCATGTGATTAGCTTGCAATGTCAACAGTACGATCGCTCTGGCCGCTCTAAGGGCGAAGCGACAATGGAGTTCGCTTCGCCGCAGCAAGCCAAGATTGCGATCAACAAGTTTGACGGGGCAATGACCAAAGGTAAGCTATTCAGTGGTAATGCATGGCTGACTTCGCGAATCAGGTCAAACCATCTCGATCCATCTTCTGCCTCCTATCGTCGCCAAGGGCCGCCCTGGCCCCGGGGGTGCTGGCGGCGCTTCGAACGGTGCAGCAGCGACCGGTCAATCGCTCCTGTCCAGGATCCAAGGTGGTAAACCAAATAATGCCCCTGCTGCCGGTGCACCGAGAGGGCCACGAGGTGGTCGAGGAGGGTAAGTTGCCCTTGCATCTGCACCTGTACCTGAATTGGAGTCTATACTGACACTTCGCAGTGCTGGCAGAGGGCGTGGTGCGCCGTCTGGCCGTGGAGGTGGTGGTGGTGGTGGTGGTGGACGACGAGGGCCAGCAAGTCAAGGTGATCTGGATAAGGAGCTTGATGGCTTCATGGTAAGTATACAAAACAATTAGCCGAAAGCTGTTGCTGACGTGAACGCAGACCAACAGTGGAGACGTGGATATGGCGTAGTAGGGAAAAGGATCATCTCGTTGGCGAACCATGAATATCTCTCATGTGTCCACAGAGGACCTCACATATGCTGTTCCAGTTCACGGACCACTGCATGCTGAACACATATCTCTCGTCATTGTCTCCCTATCGCTGGCTTCAAAGACGTCATGTTACTTCAAGGAGATCAATACGACCTGTGCTAGTGCCAGACTCTATCCCGCGGTGATCTCAGTATTCACCCGCAACCCGCCTTTCAGCGATAACTCGGCCCCGTCGTCAGTGGGCAGGTAGAAAGTGCCTTGGATTGTCGACACATTGATGGGTGGATCGTTGATCAACCAACGACGACCATTGCGGTGGTCTTCTTTCGCAGTGATAAAGGGGTAGTCGAGTCGCGTATCAGCGTCGGCTTTGATCCTCTGCGCCAGCGTAGTCGAGTCGCTTGCGGCGCCAGCTGACACATCTGTATCCATCTCGAACCGAACCTTGTCTCCTTGTTTGAGCGCGCTCCTCCATTCCTCAGGCAGAGTGATCGATTTGTCATTCGCAGGATCACTGAAACCCGCGCCCTTGACGGAGCAGACGTATGTGTGATCGCGACAATCAGGCACATCGGTCGGACTGAATTGGCCTGGAACAAGAAAGACCCTCCGCCCCCATGCATCTCCGCGCTTTCCGCGCGAAGAGAAGCGGTGTTTCTTCCTGCCCCCACCGTCTGGCATGACCTCGGGCGGCTCGGGAGTAAAGTAGAACCCCCATTCTGTGCCTGTCGCGCGGTGGTGCGAGCGGCGCGAGGCGTACAAGTCGATCGTGGATGAGACGAAGCTGGCAGGATATTCGGAACAGAGCTTGTCGAATGGCAGGACGTAGTACTCGCTGGGCCCAAACACGATGTACCTCCCACCGTCGTCTTGTGGATATGGGATGCTCTCTTCGTTGCCAAGATAAGCATACGAAGGTCTCTCCTTCCTAGTCACCAGAGAAGTCGCATCGGCCTCTGTGGCCGGTTGGAGATTTGGCTGGGTATGGCTTGCTCCGCCATCGGTCGATTCCAGGCATTCCAGGCTTCCAGCTTGACATTCAGAAGCAGCAGGCTCAGTGGTCTGACCGCGGTCCGAAACCGAGTTGTCGGGCTGGACAAGGACCCAAGGGTCTTCGGAGAGCTGTGATTGTTCAGAGTCCATTGCGGAAGTCAACTTGCACTCTGTCACGTATCGAGTATGTGTGAGATAGCGCTTGTGAACAGACGTCCACTGTGAGTCAAATACGAGGATAAATTGCAAACACCGTTGATGTCGTTGAGCAGATTGAGACTGTACGTCCTCATATATAGTGGTAGTGGCGAGACCCTCTGAACGATGCAATCTACTGGAATCATGCGAAGGCTAGAGCCGCGCATAACGTGTCAACCTTTGTTGAATGTCGCGCACATCAAGAAGCGTACACAAAAGAAGGCCGGGCACCATGACGAGGTCATGGACGTCAGTTTAGACATCAGAACCAACATGAAAAGACAGCGCACAAGCAAGAGTCATGGACAGCAATGCGTATGCGTTTACTCGCAGAAACACCAGAATGATCAGGAATACGATGATGTCTCTTCGAGGGATTGCATCGCTTAGATGTAGCCCGCTTTCTTGAGCTCGGAACGCTTGTCCTCCCAGAAGTTGTTACCTGCATCCTTCTGCTGTTGCGTGCTCTCGACACAGCCGAGAGTTCCTACTGTCATCCAAACCTCGCGTTGGATATTTTTGCACTCCTCATCCATGCTCTGAGCGTCTTCACGACTACAGTAGAACGTCCCATGAATGGGCTTCTCGGTGATCGCCCCGCCCGTAAGGCTCGTGGGAATTTTGGGCGCGATTGGCGCCGGGGTCAGGGAGACGGAAGTGCTAGCCAGCTCGCTGCCTTTTGCGTCTGTGAACACTTGCGACAGAGTCTTGGAATTGGACGGGACGAACCAGACTGCTTGGCCCTGATGCAAAGCGATGTCGCTGGGAAGCTTGATATGGCCTGTGACCCAAGAGATATCAACGGGGCCCGGCTTCCTAGATCTGTATTCCGTGCCGCCCCTGATGGACAAGCAGTACGCCGTTGCCGACTCGAGCGGCTCGCTCTCAACGACACTCTCGTCCGTGCGCGAAGTGCGCGAGCGGTTGACGCGAGCTGAGATCATTGGCGACATCAGAGGTTCAAATTCGAACTCCCATCGGTCATAGTGCTGTCTCGCGATCATGGGCACGCATGATCCGAAATTATGCGGATGGGAAGTGACGAGATCGTCGAATGCTGCTCGACGATCAGGGGAGTTGGAGAGATCGAGGGTGTATGTCCATGGTTCGTACTCTGTTTCGGAGGTGGCTGTGGTGCTGGTGGTATCCTTGACCTGGCTGGGAGGGGCTGAGGAAGAGGTTTGTTTCGAAGATGACATGTCGATTTGAGTTGTGCGGCATAAATTACGATAAGTTAATATAAGATAAGACGAAAGACTGGTAGTATGGTATGAGCTAGGAGGAGAGAAGGAAGCCGATCGAAGAGAACTATGTATATACCTACTGGCACGACCTCGGAAGTCATGATCGAGCGCACTCACCTTTGTACAACAGTACCCACCTGAACGGAGCTGCGCTGCCACATTGAAGACATCATTCTTTATTTACGTAACATTGCATCGAACGGCTGTTTTGGTATGTAAGCGCTCCCCCCACATATTCTTCCTCAACACGCGTATTTGTATAATTACCATAACGGAGGTGGCAAGGCGATCTGCAACAGCGACGACCACTGTCCACAGCGAGAGTAACAGTGTCTCATCCCATGTTCACTCCGTGATTTTATCGTTCAGCGCTCATCATTGCTCCACAGCCTCTTTGTCCTCTTCATCCTCTTCATCTATCCTTCCCCCCCACCACTTTCTCATTATAATACTTGCTTGTCCGTGTTTCATTCGAAGTTGTACGACCACGAGCACGAGCCAGAATCCGGAAAACGATAATCAGTTTTGTCAACAAACGGGATACACAAGTTTCACAGGTTACCGGTCACCCCTCATCCCTCATCCCCCAAACACACATAGACAAAGATATAGACAAAGAAGACAATAAGAAGTTGGATCGATTGCTAGTCGTCCCTAGCTCATAGTCGAGCTTCGCGCCCTCGCTCCCTCGCTCTCTCGGTTTCCGTTCGGTTTCACTTCCCTCGTACCTGTCTCGTCTCGCATTGTCTTTCCTTACAACATACAACCTCAACGACTCCAGCTGCAACCGCGCAAAACGTCGAGCCACCCTCCCAACCTCACTCTCCTCCAGACTAAGATAAAGATACAGAGCACGAAATTTACACGACCGCATCATGTCAATATACGATACAGAGTTCTCGCGTCGAATCCGCTCGACAAATCTCGCTTCGTCCCCTGGTGCAGCAGCCGGCTCTGGGTCACCGAGATACGACTTGCGGTCGACTGGCTCCCCAGCCGACGTCTTTGGCGATATCACTAGTCCGATGAGGAATGGGAGTCCTAGAAGCTTGATGTTAGCACCTAGTCCTGGGCTGATCAAAGGGAAGGGCGTTGTGAGGGAGTATGGCGATCGGTGAGTAGATGAAGCATTATGGAGGGAACAACTCTGTAGACCTCCAAGATTGTTACTTCTGAGTCGAAGCTGATCTGATGTCGCTCTACTAGATTTATTCCCACCAGAGACGGCAGCGATCTCCATGCGACCTATCACCTCGCGGCGGATGCGAACGGCATCACTGGCTCTTCGGTTGGAAAGACAAAACCACGGAGAAGAAGCGGGCAAGGGCATCCTACTGATGGAGACATGCGTAGAGGTGAGTCAAACTGCATTCCGTAGTGGAACATCACTGATATAACGAGGACAGAGGAGATCAACTCGACATTCACCCATCTACTGAAGAACGAGATGTTCAGTCCAGCCTCTTCTCCTTCTCGAACTGCTTCTCCGGGCACCAGCGCTCGTACACGGCATCAACAGCTTCGACAACCCATGACATTTGACACCTCCAATATCCCCTCAAATCCAGCTCCCAATCATCCTATATCCAGTGCTGGCAGTACACCACTGCATCATCATCCACCACCGGCTATGACGAGTGCGGGCGGCGAGCGGAGCCGATATGGCGAGAGAGAGCTGTCTCCTGCTTCGACTCTACCGCCGTTACCTATGCACGCCCCATCGACCCCGACATCGGGCCACGGTCGACCGCCAGGAGCTGGGCCCAGTTCATCTCATCATCGAGCTCATCAGTCTCAAGTCGCCTTGACTTCTGGAGCTGCGCGAGCAGGTGGATCTCCACCAAATTCAGCTGGACGGAAATCCGCATTCTCGCCTCCGCCTTCGGGCGGATTCGGCTCGCCTTCGACGCCGACAAAGAAACGGTTATTGAATTTTACCTCGCCTGGTACTGCGAGAATGGCATCATTGACGAATGGCGGAGGTCTGAGCGGAGCGGTCGAAGGGTTGGAAGATATGAACCACCCTGCGTACAGCCTCAGCCCTGTTGGCAAGGATAGTCAGAAAGTGTTGCTGTCCCCCAGGAAGGGCGTCAGACCTATTTCGCGTACCCCCTTCAAGGTGCTGGACGCCCCCGAGCTAGCAGTGCGTATCGCTGGCGCAAGTGAAACTTGTGAATGCTGACATGAGAATAGGACGATTTCTACTTGAACCTCGTTTCATGGTCCGCGTCAAATGTCCTCGGTGTTGGCCTTAACACTTGCGTCTACCTCTGGAGCGCACAAACGAGCAAAGTGACTCAGCTGTGCGATCTGGTCTCATCCACGCAAGATGGACAGCAGGTCAGCGATGTGATAACAGGCCTGGAATGGACAAATAAGGTGAGTCGCACCAGTAATGAGGTGTTATCATTATTCTGACCATATCATGCTATCAGGGGAGCACTTTGGCTATCGGCACGAATAGCGGCTTAGTGGAGATATGGGACGCAGAGTACTGCAAGCGTATCCGCGTTATGTCAGGACATTCCGGCAGAGTCGGCGCTTTGGCCTGGAACAGCCATATTCTCTCTTCTGGCTCCCGCGACCGGACAATCTTACATCGAGACACGCGTGTGCCGGACCAATATATCCGTAAATTAGCGGGCCACCACAAGCAGGAAGTCTGTGGTCTTCGGTGGAATGCCGACACCGACCAACTGGCGAGCGGAGGAAACGATAACAAGCTGTTCGTCTGGGGAGGAACGGATGCGAGACCGACTTGGCGCTTTGGTGAACACCGCGCAGCAGTCAAAGCAATCGCATGGAATCCGCATCAGAGAGGCCTATTGGCCAGTGGCGGTGGTACAGCGGATAAGAAAATTAGGTTCTGGAACAGTCTGACCGGAGGTCTCGTCAGTGAGACCGACACTGGATCGCAAGTGAGTTTGAGATGTGTTTGCACGTGATTCCATCCCGCTGTGAGAAGAGAGCTGATCCAAATTGCTTCTAGGTGTGTAACCTGATGTGGTCTCGCAATTCGAATGAGCTGGTTTCAACACACGGTTACTCTGGCGGACCCGTATCCAACCAAATTCATATATGGAAGTACCCTTCCATGACGCAAGTCGCCACACTCACCGGACACACGATGAGGGTCCTGTACCTCGCCATGTCGCCCGATGGTCAGACTATCGTTACTGGAGCCGGAGACGAAACGCTCAGATTCTGGAACGCGTTCCAGAAAGCCAAGGGGGAGGTGAAGGGCGTTGGGGGAGGAGCAGTGGGGGGTCTGAACCCATTTGCCAAGATCCGTTAAAGGCAGGCGGAGTTGGAAGTGTACGAGTGTATCGTTATTTGTATTCCTGGCAGGGTCTGCCCTGTCTGTCTGTCTGTCTGTCTGGGTTTCCATGTCCCCATGTCCCCATGGGCCAACACTGTGCTATACGCTGTACGCTATACGTCATCATGATCGTTCGCTCTCCTGTATCAGGTATCACCCATTGCCATTTTCATTTTTATTCTCACTCTCATATATGGTCTGCTCCTGCTAGCTAGCCAAGAAATGTACGATGGACAATTGTGCTAGTGTCGAGTACTCGTTTTCGTCATCCATGTTATAGTCATGCCATTTCATCATGCCGTCATGCCACCATGCCGAAGCACTCTGGTCTATGCATAGAGAAGGTGATTGTTACAGAACAATAGAGATAAAGGGTGATGGCCGCCAAGACCGCCACTGGATCTGATTGTATATGAAACGCCGTATATGTCCGATCACCCCTTGCTCTCGGCTAACCTGCCACTTTCGTCCTTGTGGTAGGCATCAGCGTCAGCGTCACTCACTCACACTCACACTCACACTCACTGTCACTGTCACTTAACCACTAGCTCGTAGCTTCCACATCCTATCCTCCGAGTAGACCGAGTAGATACATATAATACTGTTTCTCCAAGTGACCTTGTACTTCTTCTTGAAGCGCGACTAGAACGATACACGACTGCAACACACCTTGTAGTTCCTACATTCCCGCCCTCGACTCGACTGAACGCTCACGCTCACGCTTGACGCCAACGCCAGTCCACCTCGACCGCGAGCAAGCCCGGAGAAAGGAGAC
>JALPCB010000177.1:0-39440 GCA_026538395.1 Cryptococcus sp. GC_Crypt_3
GTATGCATTACGCAATTGAAATAGCTACACAGCTGATCCCTTCTTGTGCTGTGTGGTCCGCATCGCAGAAGTCAGCTGGGTACTGAAGAATGCCGAGCGGGTGGAGGGTGAAGATGAGGATCGGACTGAGATCGCACATGACACTGAGAGATTCTGATGAACCGTGCGCCGCGTTTCTGCTTTGGAACAAAGTCTTGATATGAGAACTTGTGAGCGCGACTGGACTGGATATGACGACCTTTGATATTACGATAGTATGACTGTATGACTATATACGTATGTGTGACTGCATTCCTGCACCCCAGCTCGTCTGGCTGCTGCTTGACCATCATCGTTCATGAACTAGTCAGCTGTGTAGCTATTTCAATTGCGTAATGCATACATCTCAGAGTCCTGCAGACTTCTACAGATTCCTCTAATCGACCCCAAGTCTAAACACCATTTATCGCGCCGTCGCGCTCTCCCTGCCTACTTCAAGCTTACGCCCATATTCCACCCAGGCTGCATGACGAACCCCCTCGTCGCTTGCTCTGCAGCTTGAGCCTGCGCTGCACTCTCGAATGTCGCGGAGAAAGACTTTGCGCCGGTATTGGGCTTGGGATGTGAGCTGGGTGGTTTGGAGGATGTTGGTGAGGCGCTGACGAATCCTGGATATCTGGGGAGTGAGATAGACATCAGCTCTCAGTCCAGGATGTATAGTCTCAGTGAAATTGAGGAAAGGCTCGACGCACTGTGAGAAGAGCGCGCCCATGACTTCGGGCGTGCATTCTGGTGGCAGATTTGAGCAGATGAGTGTTGGTTTGTCATCTGAACCACATGCACGTGTATCAGCTTCAAAGCCGTTATAATAAATGCAGGAGCTGACCCACCCTCATCATCATCCTCAATCTCCATCTCCTCCATCTCCTCGTCGTCCTCGTCTTTCTTGACGCGCTTACTCTCCCTGCCTTCCTCTGCCTCTGCACCACCATTATCCAGATCCCTCTTTGCTGCACTCGACGCAGCGGGCGCATCCCCACGTATCAGTGCGTCCTCCTGCTCCTTCTCTCGCTCCAGCTGCTCGTACTCTCCCTGCGCGCGGGACACGACCAGTTTCGCAGCTTCGATCGCGGCTGCTTCGCGCGATAAGGACGGGTCCGTACGTGCGATCGTCGCTGCTGAGGGAGCGCGGGCGTAGCTTATTCTCTATCACAATTGAATCAAATTGGCCAA
Source organism: Cryptococcus sp. GC_Crypt_3 (assembly GCA_026538395.1). Lineage (NCBI taxonomy): Eukaryota > Fungi > Basidiomycota > Tremellomycetes > Tremellales > Cryptococcaceae > Cryptococcus > Cryptococcus sp. GC_Crypt_3. The sequence continues at coordinate 1,213 of JALPCB010000177.1, forward strand.
CGTTAGCAATGTCCCCTCTCGCCTGTCAATACGACCAGTGTTTTTGATGATAGGTTGATAGGATAGAACCCCACCGCACTCACCAGATCTCTGCTGTAGAACGACTCCCCCGTCAGCCCGCGCAAGGCAGCAGTCGCAGCTGCCTGCTCGGCAAATACGACAAACGCCTGTCCTCTCCCCCCGCTATGCTTCTTGGCCACCACATCGATCCTGCAAGGAAGAAGCGGGCGATATCAGCACGACGAAAGATCAGAGCAAAGTCATGACTCTAGCAGAAGTTGAACTCGACTCACACTCTGCCATAAGGAGTGAAGAGGGCGTAGAGCTGACCCCTCAGTTCTACTTTTTTCGTCTTTGTCTCCAGCCCCGAGATGTACAGTGTCGGTGAGGGAGTCGCCAGAGCCATCGTGCTGTTTTGCTACTGCTGTGTACTTGGTGAGGACGTTGATAGGTGTTTCAAGTAGATCAAGTTAGATGACTTTGTTGCGACGAAAGCGATAGATGTTTAAATGGAGGTGATAAATAGATACCAGTCAGATTCCGTTGGGGGCTGCGGGGCCAAATCCCATTTTTTTCGGGTGCTACTCGCTCTCCGTCGCGTACCACTACCACTACCACTGCAACTACCACTGCAACATCTGCAATTGAGCTAGTGCAATTGGACATAGCGATAGTTCTCTATACCACTCTCTCTCTCTCTCTCTTGGTTACCCCTTCCGACGACCTCGCTCACGACCGACTGGCAGGCAAGACGTAACCCGTCCTCATACCCTTGCATCGTAGCAGCAAGCGGTCGGCAAGTCGACAAGCAAAAGCTCGTAAGTGCGCTTCCTTCCGACGCGTTCTAGCGTCGAGATGCTGCCGTGCTCGTGGGTGTCACAGCTGACGCGATGTTCACAGACTTATCACGTCAAACGATACCAATACACGACTATTTGATATCGGAACGCAGCTCTGTTGCCCTGCCCACGAACACGAGATAAGGCTGCATGCCGCGCCAAGACAAGCATCGATATACCACTAGCGCGAACAGCGAAAAGCGAATACCGAACAGCAAATATCAAACAGCAGGCAGCGAATTGGTAGCAGGATGACCACCAACTTCTCCACATCCTACATACCTTCTCTGGTGCACTCGTACATCCCTCCTTCCCTCCAACCGTTCGTGACGCTATCATACGCCATAGTGCCCACACGACACTTCTCGTTCCTCAAGAGCCATGGTCATGGTCATTCCTACTCGCACACCTCTCAACCGATACTGTACGACAAAGGTCCCAAGGATATCTACTTTGTGGCGTTTTGTGCTATTGGCTTCACGGTGTTGAGGCAGGTCATGATGACCTGCGTCTTCCAGCCTGTTGCTGGGTGGGAGCTGGAGAGAGAAGCTAGGCAGAAGGGGGAAGCGGGCGAGAGGCCGAGTAAGAGGGAGAGGAGGAGAAGGGATCATATTATCTTGCGCTTCTCGGAGCAGTCGTGGAGTTGTCTCTACTGCACCGTCTTCTGGATACTGGGTCTGGTACGTACCTCGCACCCTTTTCCCGTCTCATTATCCATTATAGCTTGACGCTGATACCGTTCACGTGTAGATCACGCTGTACCAAATCCCCTCGCCCACTTCTGCGGCCCAGCTATGGGGCACGTACCCCTACACCCCCATATCAGGTCTCACAAAGTTCTACTATCTCGCGCAACTAGGATGGTGGTTCCACCAATTGGTCGTTATCAATAGCGAGAAAAGACGGAAAGACCACTGGCAGATGTTCGGCCATCATATCTTGACTATCGGTCTGATGGTCTCGAGCTACATGGGCAATTTCACCCGGGTCGGAGTATTGATTCATGTCTTGATGGACCTCTGTGATATCTGGTTACCGGTTAGTCTCTCTCACACACATACACACACATATCCCCACATACCCCCACATACACACACACACACACACACACACACACACACACACACACTCTCTCTCTCTCTCTCTCTCTCCTTCATTACGAAGGTAAGCTGATGAATATGTGCAGCTTGCGAAGATGCTGCGATACCTCTCCTACACGTCATTATGCGACGCGACATTCGTACTCTTCCTTGTCAGCTGGCTATTCACTCGGCAGATCGGTTTATTCCTGGTGATCAAATCGATCTACGTCGGAGCGCCAGAGTACATTCCGTTCGAATGGGCACCGGAGAAAGGACGCTACTTCAACGAGGAGTCGTACTATACATTCATCGGGATGCTCTCGATCCTCTGGATAATGTGCGCGATATGGTTCGGGACCGCCCTCAATGTCGCGCTTCGCGTCGTGAGGGGCCTAGGCGCGGAGGATAGTCGGAGTGACGACGAGGACGATCCCGGCGCCGGCGAAGGTGCCGAGGTGGAAGTGGACGAATGTGCAGCGCTCCTCGATCAAGTCCACCAATCCCACGGCCCTTCCGTGACCTCCGAAACCACCGGATCCAAAATGAACGGTCGAACGAATTACGACTTGAAGAAGCGGAAATGAGAGGGGGTTATCGAGTCGAGTACCTCGGCGTGAATGACAAACAGATATAGACCAAAAAGAATGTACAGTTTACTGCAATAATATGGTTCATGGCAAGACTACAGTAGTCCACGCGCATCGACAACACCAAATCGTGTACGCTGTTGGACTGATCGCGGATAGTTGCTTTCTTTGATCTTGCTTCACACAGCCGTCATCAAAGAGAGCTGGTGACGCCACAGCTCATTATCGTTGGCATGTATGATGTGCATATGTACATAACATCGAATGGCACGCTGGGCTGTTTCACTACTATCGGAGCTATAACATAGGCATAATCATGACAAATTCCTGTCTTCACACACCGCATGTGCCACCTCTTCCCGCATGTCCATCGTTCTGGCACATCCCTCACCTGTAATTGGCTCCGATCGGCATTATGGTAAACTACGCGGCAGGCAACTTCGCCGTACTCATGCCAAGCTGCTTGAGCATCTCGGCGGCCTTCTTCATTTCGAGTGAAAAGTTGATCATGAGACTGCGATACTCCTCTGCGTAGCTCAAACATCAGTACACGGCGGTAGGAGATAAGCAATCAGCACTGGAACCAGCGCTCACTCTGCTGGCTCTCCTGCTCCTTGATCAGTTTGACACCCTCTTCGAGATCACTCTTCTCTCGCTCAACCAGTCGATGATGCAGATTGACGGTAAATATGATGGTGTCGTACCTATTGAGAGCATATGGGCTTAGCGAGTAACGGGCGAAGACGATCGATCGGCACCCACGTCGTTGCCAAGATGTCTTGGGTGAACTCTGCATAGTCGATCAACTTCGGGTCAGCACCTTGTGGCATGCTGTCAGACAGCGGTGAAACATTGCGCAGTGGAGAGATGACGGAGCGGTATCGAGCGGAGAGGAAAGACACCATTGGACACCTCTCATATTTGAAGAGCACTCACCCTTGATGAATGGAACTAGCGACTGATTCCTGGCATTCCAGCCGTCCACCAGCTCAGCTTTGGCATCGAATTCGATCACCTACGAGTACAAAATGCACTCAGTGGCAGCTGTTTCGTTGGCATATAGTGTGTTGACTTACCTCCGCCATAGGGTCCCATGGCACAAACTCGACTTGCTCCTTTTCCCCTTCCCCGTTCTCCAGGACGCTGCTGCCTTGAACTTCGTCGCTCCCACTGTCTGGATCCTGCTTGAATCGCTTGTGACCATCGAACATCGTTTCTTCTGTAGCTCCACCATCGGCGTCGAATATATCGTTGTCTTGTCCGTGATCGGTGATGTCGTCGTACTCGCTACGTTTCCTTTTGCCAACCCCGTCAGGAGTCTGGACAGGAGGGCCTTGTAGGTGCTTGGCAGCGGCTTGAGATCGGGTGAGTGTCAATGGCATGGAGGTGCCGAAGGAGCCAGAACTATGATCAGACTCGGCCCCTGGCACGCGGCGCGTCAGTCGCCTCCTACCGCTGCACATGGTCAGTTCCACTCCATCCTGACTGTTAGCCTTGTTAACGCTCCGGCTGTCATTGTAGCGGTCGAGGCCTTGTTCGAGCCCTGCGTAGTCAACTTCGAGTCCGGGATAGTGACGTGGGTCGTATGAGTTGTTGTAGATGCCGGTGCCCATCGCATTCGGTCGAGTCACGCCATCGTACTCAACGACCTTGGTGCACGAGGGGGCCTGAGAGGGCACGAGAGCTCGTGCATCTTCGCTCCCATGAGGATGGACCGTGTTGCTTTGATCGATACTGTTACTGGAATTGGCGTAGTCGTTATAGACTTGGGAGCGATTATTGCCTTGATGATGATCCGTTTGGAAAGGGAGGGATGACTCGTGTCTGGAAAGACTAGAGGGAGGAAAGAAGGCGTGAGGTCGGTGGGAAGGTGGGAAGGCTACCGATATCTGCGAAGAAGAGCGGACAGGCTGCGGGTGAGTTAAAGGACGAGTATCGACACCATCGTTGACGCTCTTGGTAACTTTGAGGTCGACGGGAATTCGGTCGTGTTCATCGTCATCGATGCCAAGTAGTTCAGGGAGATGATCAGCTCGCTCCGCGTTATTAGGAAGCGGCAAGTCAGAGCGAGACTGCTTAGTGACTGAGATGTCTTGCTTTACCGCAGCGTAAACAGGCTGAGTTGAGGTCACTTTCGCCTGCTGCATGTGCTGGAACTTTTGATGGACTTCGTTCCATGCTCGCTGCTGCTGAGCTGTAGGAGGCTGCGGCTGCGGCTGTTGCGGAATAAGCTGGCGGTCGCGTAGCTCGGAGAACGAGGACCTGTGGTGGTCAGGCGGCACTGACGCTGACGACACGGTGTCGGAGGAGTTGGGAGCGGACATTGCACAGTATACTTTCGAGTACTGCACGACGAGGAGAACAAGTGAGAAGAGTGCAATGGCGACGAGGAGAATGTAAATGAGGATAGAGAAAGAAGAGAAGAAGGGAAAGAGAAGTGGCGAGTTGTGAGTACATGAAATAGTATGAGGGACGAGGATGGAAGCCCGTGCGCTTGTCCGTGAAAGAACGCACAGACCACTTGTGATGATTAGTATACACGTCAACCAGTGGTTATATTCGCGTTGCGTCATCGCTTTCGGTCCCTGTCCTTATTAGCAGTGCTCTGTCATTGGGAAGTCATCATGCGTGAGCCACTTGCTTGTCAGGAATGCATTTTTAAGCAGTTATAACCTTGTTATCATCACGTCTAATCGATCAGATACTTCCGCTTGAAGAACGAGCGCAGGTGGACGATCTATCACAGTCATCACATGTCAGCTCACAAGCAAACGGGGTCATATAAAGGTGAACACGACAGCAACGCACCTGCCAGATCCCAAGACCTATAATGCCAAGAGTTATGAGGATTGAAAAGTTCTTGACTCGCTCGTTGGTGCTCTCTACGAATGAAGAGTATCATCAGTAAGGAACCTTTTATACCAAATTGCAACGGCTCAAGAAGGTTTTGAACATGGAGACTCACCGTTTGTATCCCTCATTCGCATCTCGCGTTTCTGCAAGTACCCCAACTCGTCCACAATCTCCTTGACGACAGCTTCGAGCTTTCTCATTTCTACTTCGAGAATGGAGAGAGACTCCTGATTGGCAATAGCACTGAGTGGGACGAGTTTGTTGTTCAGCTCATCACCTTTCTTTGCTGTGCAAGCTAGGTGGGACGTACTTGTAATCGATTGCATCTGCTCCGATGTCTACGTCCAGGTCGATAGTGCGCGAAACCCGTCGGTTCTCAGCTACATCACCTTAATGTCAGCCAAGTCCAGCGTCCGTCTTGTATGCTCCGACAACTTACATATCTCCAGAGTGTTCGTGAGACAAACGCCTACGTCCGCGGATTCGTGCGTGGTGATGGCCAACCGAGTCTCGCCGTTGATATCCTGCAATGATAACCTGCTCTCAGCTCAAGGTCGCAATCGCAACTTTGAGGTGCAAGACAGACCTTCTTAGACAGATACACGTTGCCCCGCTCTGACCCGTCGACAATCTCGATATCTACTCTCTGCCCTAAATCCGTCGCTACGTTGGCGGTAACAATAACGAGCGAGTGGGCAGCCGCGAAATTCCATATGCTACGAGGTTTATGTCAGTGGGCTGCTTGTCTATTGAGCACGACTACGATATGTGATTTTCGAAGTTCAAGAGCGGGCGATGATATCATGGGTCCGCGCTCGCGAATCAAATGACGGTACTGACCATTCTGCAGAGGAACCAGTGTATCGTCAGCTGCATGCTTATTGGTGTGCAATGGACGAGCGGAAACGTACTAGGTTTTGGGTATCGATCAGCTACCAGGTCGAATTTGACCGCTGAAGCCACGCCCAGTAGTCCTAAGAGGATCAATAGCGCAGTCGGTCTGAGTATCATCGTGCGAGTGACTATCGTCTTGGTATCGTGAGAGGGTGACCTGTAGTGCGCAAGAGCAATGTAAATCATGATCAAAGAGACGTTGGCCAGGCTTTGGTGCTCCACGTCCCAGAAAGAGCGCGTGGCCAGGTAGGCTCGCCATATTTACCTTTGGATCGCGAGCCTGCGAATTTGCTGTTTTCCTAGTTCGTACTCGAGTTGACTGAAATGTTGGTCGAGTAGAAAGTCACACCGTTCCTTTGTGCTTGAACCGCTGCACTTGACCTGGCTCGAACACGACTGAACCTCACCTACGAGGGCAAACAGCTGTATGCGACTCCCCTCGCTCGCTTCTGTCCGAATTACATCAATAGGTCGCAAAACTCCCCTGATCACTCCTCACTTTCCAACAACTTGTCTAACTCGAAAACCGACCAATTTGGGCAACAACAGACATTTCACTATGTCCGTCACGACCGAAGCGCCCAAGGCATCTTCTTCCGCTCAGCCAGAATGGGTCAGACCACAAAAGACAGTCGAGGAGCCGGTTCTTAAGGTGTACAACTCGCTCACTCGCAGCAAGGTGAGCTATTCAACGTTTGCTGCAAGCAGGCTTGTGCGCTAAACCGATTTACGCTTAGGACATCTTCATTCCAACACGAGGTCGACAGGTGGACTGGTACAACTGTGGACCGACAGTTTACGACTCTTCTCATATGGGTCATGCGAGGTGAGCTACAAGTTGCGAATCCTTTGGAAACGAATGACAAGCTCATTAATGCTTCTGCAGAAATTACCTCACTCAAGATATCGTCAGGCGTATATTGCGGGACTACTTCGGCTACGATGTCAACTTTGTCATGAACATCACGGATATCGATGACAAGGTATATCAACCGGCTATCAATCTAATTGAAGGAATATCGCGGCTGACTATCATTTGTCTACGTAGATCATCCTCCGCGCCCGAGAATCATATCTGCTGGCCGAGACTATCACTTGCAACTCGTCCCTTACAACAGAGCTCATTTCGACTTCTCGGTCAGCTTTCGAGAGGTTCTTCGCTGCGAAACTGCTCAAATCCCTACCTTCTCCCGTTGCCGCCTCCAGCCAACCTTCCGAAGCGTTCACTCAATTCGAGGAGATATTGGCGAAAGATCAAAGTGATGCGGCTTGGGCTACTGCTGCTCGCGAAAAAGAGGAGAAATTCTCCCTGTATCTGACTAGTTTGAAGAAGGCCAGAGAAGGGATCAAGTTGGCAGAAGGGCGATTAGGCAACGCGGAGATTGGATCAGAAGCCGTGCGGGAGTTGGTGGACGCCGCAAGCGATGTGCTCGGGCCATATCTTGGCGAAACGGTGAGTCAGATGAAAGCTTGCGCAATATGACAATTCCAGCTGATAGATACCAGCTCGGAGATACCATAGCCGATCCCATAGCCGTCTCTCGTCAGCTTGCATCTCACTGGGAAGCCAAATTCTTCGAGGACATGGCCCGATTACGCATTTTACCACCTGATACCGTCACTCGCGTTTCAGAATATGTTCCAGAGATCGTCGCTTTCGTTCAAAAGATCGTTGATAACGGTTTTGCGTATGAAGGCGGAGGCAGCGTCTGGTTCGATGTGGCCAAGTTCGAGGGTGCAGAAGGGGATGGGTTTAGGCACGAGTATGCGAAGCTGCAACCGGGAAGCAAGGGGAACAAGAAGCTCATAGACGAAGGAGAAGGTGAGCTGGCATGTGGGCGCATACTTCATCAGCTGACATATGCGATTATAGGCGCTTTGACTGGATCACAGGGCAAGCGACAATCAGCGGACTTCGCACTATGGAAAGCAAAGTCAAAACCTGGAGAACCTGCCTGGCCATCACCATGGGGAGAAGGTCGACCAGGATGGCACATCGAGTGCTCGGTCATGGCTAGCGAGGTATTGGGCAGGGGAATGGACATTCATTCCGGAGGTGTCGATCTCATGTTCCCTCATCACGATAACGAGCTGGCTCAAGCGGAGGTGAGACTGATTTTAGCGGTTTCATTGTTGGTGGCTGACGCGATTACAGGCATACCACGGCTGCCGTCAATGGGTCAACTACTTCTTACATACCGGTCACTTGCATATCGAAGGCCTGAAAATGAGCAAGTCCTTGAAAAACTTTATCACTATCGAAGAAGCATTACGCGACTACTCTGCACGGCAACTACGATTGGCTTTCATGCTACAGACCTGGAACACCAAATTGGACTTTAAGAAGGACTTGATTGCGGACACGAAGACTAAAGAGGAGACTTTCGATGTGAGTCCCAGCTTTCCGTCTTCTTCCCATACCTTCTTAGCACTCAGCTGAATGTCGTCGATCCGCGTAGAACTTCTTCACCAATGTCCGAGCGCGGATAGCGGATGCTGCATCACGACCGCCCACTACGTTCGGCGCACATCAGTACAACCAGCCCGAAAAGGCTTTGGTGGCCGAGTGAGTAAAACATTTCTCAGGAGAACTTCAGTACAATGCTGATGATACCTGCTTCAGGCTGCACAAGGCACAGCACGACTTCCGCGCAGCCCTCTGTGACTCCTTTAACACTCCTCAAGCAATTGCTGTTCTGCTTGACCTCATCGGCAAGGTCAACGTCTACTTCTCGTCAAGAGGAAGGGAATACAACATTGCCCCTGTCACAACCATCGCTCAGTGGATCACCAGGATGCTCAAAGTGTTTGGGCTTTCGGAAGGATCTGCTGTTTCTGAGGCAACGGCTATCGGCTGGGGCAAGGCAGGCGAGGAAGGTGCAGGGTCTGCCGATGTGAGTCGCGTGACTGAAGATTGCTAGCTTTCGTAGTTGCTGACTGTGATCCTCCACTTTGGTAGTTTGAGACCAAACTCGACCCATATCTCCGTGCGCTCTCATCGTTCCGCGACGAAGTCCGTCGTTTGGCCATCGCCAACTCCTCTCCCCAGTCCATCCTAGCGCTATGCGACAAGTTCCGGGATGACGACCTGGTCAACCTCGGTGTGCAGCTGGACGACGGCCAAGCAGCAGATGGCGGGGCATTGTACAAGCTCGTCGACCCCTCGGTGCTCATTCGTGCTCGGGAGGAGAAAGCCGCTATTGCCGCTGAGAAGGCAGCGAAGAAGGCTGCTAATGCCAAAGCGGCCGAGGAGAAGCGGTTGGCCCAATTGGAAAAAGGACGCATACCACCCATGGAAATGTTCAAGCCCCCCAATATTCCTGAGGGCACTTACACCCAGTGGGACGAGCAGGGCTTGCCAATGCTAGATGGCCAGGGGAAGGAAGTGGCCAAATCGGCTCTGAAGAGATTGACGAAGGAGTGGAAGGTCCAAGAAAAGGCCCATGAAGCCTTTTTGGCTTGGCAGAAGGAGAAGGAGCAGGCGTAGGTCGTCAATAGTCGACTATCATCTCGGTGATCAGGCCACACAGGCTCGTCAACCTGAGCTAGATGAGCAGAGTAGGGCAAGCATCGCATCGCGGTATATCGAGCATTGTAGTATGCATTTTGGGTTTGATCTGACCAAAGTCATCGTCATGATCCTTCTTGATCACCGCATCAGCATCACATCTGTCAATGACTAAGTCACGAGCGTGACTACATTCAGTGCAGCTCTTAGTATGCTCAAAGCGGCGACGAACATTGGCCCAAGAGCCTAAGCTGTTGACGCATCATCGTCAACGCATGCATCCCATCGCCTACTGTGCGTATCACCATCATAACTACCGTCGTCTCTCATACTGGGCGGGACTGGCCAATCGCTCATGTGACACACTCGCGTCCTAGTTGATACTCACATGAATGAGCTCGCTCAACTGTTGCTACCACCCTGAGTCGAAAAAGTACCAGTTTTCGACGCATCGTGTCGCGCCCAGGTGCGTGGTAAGTGCGAGGTCGCCTCTTGATGTTGAGGACAATACAGGAAATGTTGCTTTGCAAGGGTCCATCGACCATCGACCGGTGTGCGCACCGTGGAACCCGTGCACTTGTCGTCATAGAGCGAGTCCAAGATACCGTTTAGAGCAGCGTCGTCCGACGAAGATGCGTTCGTGCTGCTCATTGTGCGGTGGACAGTGTGATTTATGTGATCGTGCGCGTGGAATATGTGCGATGATGATATCGTTCCGCTCGTTTGGCGAATTCGTCGTATGAGTTGGAGGGAGAAATAGCACACAAACGGCCTGAAGTATCCGTCTTATATAGCTGTCGGGCTGACAGTACGAGCCCAATGATACTCTACTCTCCGTTCACTTCCCTTATACCTTATACTCAAAGGTTCTGGGTGGGTAGTACACGAAGGCCCGACGCGAGAAGACGACACCCCGCGAAGGCCGGGTCTTCCGCCTTCTCTCTTCCTCAACGGAGACTACTGCAAGGAGGGATTAAGTAGCCTTCTTGAGCACCTATTCCGTAGGGCAATAGTATCATTTGGCGATCGACAGATGAAGCCGGTGGCCAGTTGTAGGGAACGTCTCTGAAACCAGCGGGCGCATGCGCAGATGTACAGCGCGACCAAGTAAGCGAGGTGGCATGCGGTTGCCACTGCGTGCTCTGAGCTAATACTGCATAGTAGACTAGAGTACTGCTCAGAGTCCACACTGTATCGTACACTCCGGATCTGCTAGGTCGTCGATATCATATCTCAAGAATCGGCAGTAGCCTGATCCTGACTTAGTCCCTCATCAGTAGCCTGAATGATCATGGGGATTGCGATCAGAGGAACGGCGGAGTGCTTGTGACAGGTGGACGAATCACATCGGGTGTAGGTGGCTGTACAGCTGCCGCCAACCTCGTGGTCGTTATCATTCAGGGGGTGATAAGTCACGGTCATTTGCGCGTTGCACGTAGATGACGGATCGTAGGTACCCCGTCTTGTGGTCGCCGCAGCAGTAGTCCAGGTATCGGATGCGCTCATCTTGCTCGCTGCTATTTCTAGCTCTAATTGGTAGTATTGTTGAGTGATGGTATTGTAGATATCGTATAAGAACGATTAGCAAGTGTTTCGAAGAACCGTGTGCTGTCGGTCAATAAGGGGTAGGGAGTGGCAAGTCGCAAGGATTGCTACCAAGAAAAGGCTAGAGGATTTTGACCTGTACTCCCGTAGCATGGAAGAAGGCAGTGAACGAGAGAAGGCGCATCTGTGAAAGGAGCTGGCATCGATGGCTGAACGTCAGTGCCACTGCTCGCATCCAGCAGCGTGCGAGGGGCTCCACGAAGAAGCCCGATCGATCCTTCCTTTGTAATACTCGAACTGTGTTGATGACGACAATATCGAGCGAGGGCATGATTGTCGACTGATGTCCCGAATGAAAGAATACATCGCTGCATTATCTTAACTTCTCCTAACCCACAAGCATGACAGCCGCAGATACGCTACAGCACTTCTGACCTAACGTCCTACCTTCCGACTGCTCGACAACACCGTTTACCACCTCCTTTCCTTCCTCGCCCTGATGTATTAGCCGTCATTGACATTGACGTTCACAGACCTTGGCGAGTGGAGCCGTAGTACGGCTGTTGGCCAGCGGGAGCGCCTAATCACATTGACACATTGAGAATCAGCGTTGTGACTCTTATCCCCCGGCGAAAGGCTGCGTTGAAAAGAGAAGGGCGTGACGTACCTGCACCACCGGCGTTTCCGACAAAGTTGCCGTTACCCAAGTAGGTGTATCCGCCGTGACCGTACGCCTCCTCAGCCTTCATGCGCTTGTAGATGAGCCAGAAGGCGTGGATGTGGCCTCTGTAGAGCGGAGGGTGAATAGGTTAGCTCTTATCAATGGTAAGGATTGCAGAAGCGCAGAGCCTGGGCAACCAGTAGGTGGCGACATACGGGATGTATCCCTACAATCAACCAATGTTAGCATTTGCCTTTACTATAACACGATCACTAAACGAAAGAGCAAACTCACAAGGATGGTCAAGAGCTGTTACACAGTAGACAATGAGGGTTGACACAGATCGTCAGTCATGCTCGCTCAAACGTGTCCATGTTGATCTAAGAGAGACCAACTCACGATGTTGATGAGGAGATCACATCCACATCCGCTGATGAACGCAGCGGCGGCGGGTGGGAAGAGGATGGCCACCAAAATGAGAAGAACGTCGGATCCGCGAAAAGGCATCTTGTGCTGTGTATGTGAGGTAGGGAAGTAGTAGGTTGCTAAGTGATGATATCAGATGTGAAGAAGTGTTTGATAAATAATAACAAGGATAGATGATAGGTGATAGATGAAGGAGCAAAACGCTGTGCAAGCGCTGTGCTGGGGATGCAAACCCATTGCGGCAAATCGCATGACGTCATTACGTCATCTAAACACTGCTCGGAGCAGCAGGACAGCAACGGATTTACACGTAGGAGAAAAGCTAAATGTGGCATTACCTGTACCTGCATATGGACAATTGGCCATTCGAGCTCATCGGCGGTGCTCATATGGACAGTGTTGACGAGAGCGTTCATACTCGAGGTCTACGCACAGAATGGCGTTTGGCATTCAACCAGACTGACTAGCGATTTATGCATCTCAAATTTCCCATAAGAATCGCTTCACCTCGTCCAGCCCGTTCCCCTCCTCAGCCTCTGTCAGACCCCTCTCGCTTTTCGCTGTGCCCAGGGCACTAGCTCCCCACTCGATATCGACGCCTTCAACATCCTCCCACCTGAATGGACCTTTACCGCCCCAGATCAACCCTTCGTCATCCTCTCCTTCGCCTTCGCCCTCCGCCACGCCCACTGACCCGGCTCCGGTACCGAATAATCGGCCAAACCATCCCCCAGAGCTTATCCCTGCTACTCGGCCCATACCTTCGATCTTGCCTCCAGACGCACCTCGTGCGCTCTTCAAGCGCTCCATCTCGCGAGTAAGGAGTGATTTAAGACGCTCAGTCGCAGTCGTCTGTGTAGATTCTGGTATATCTGGTGGTGAGTGTGTCAAAGGAGGCGCAGGGCGCACCAAGAGGTCCGATTTGTGTGCCAGGAGCAAAAGCTTGGGAGGTGGAGATGAAGGCGGGAGGCGCAGAGACATATTCGCGAGAGCGGTCAGAACAGGCGGTAGCTCCCTGATGAGAGTAAACGTTGAGCTTGAATGATTGTTTCAAGACAGCTTTGCACTTACTCGGCCACACTCGAGGCATTGCGAACCGAAGTTTGTATGTCAACAACAAAGACTATAGCCGCAGCTTCTTGTACGTGCTTTTTCAGCTCGTCGCGGAGTCGCGCGTGACCTGGCAGGTCGACAAGGCGAAGTGGCTTGCCTGGGCCGGCTCCGTCTAGCGACGGAAGGGTGAAAGTCGTGATTGACGGTATGGCCGAAGTGTGCGTTTGGGGGTGTATGTTGTGAACGAGCTATGCGCATATAGATGGAGATCAGCTGCAGAGCTTGCATGCAGTTGTGAAGACTGACTTTGGAGAACAAAGAGGTCTTGCCTGCATCAGGTGGACCAACGAGTAAGACTGTCGCTGGGCCAGTGCGTCGAGCAGCCTTCTTTCCGGGACGAAGCACTATGAGAACAGCACAGAGTGTGATGAGCTGGTTTTTCATTCTCATTCGTGAGAAGCTAGCTCACGAGTTATGAACACTATCAGTCCCAACAGTCCTCCTGCAGCGGCTATGAATCGTGGGTCTTGTAAGAAGGCATGAGCGAGTAGGGAGGTTACCGGCTGCACCTCGGGAGTGACGGTCGCCTCGGAGGCAGAGTAGCCCACTTGATCAGCCCTCGTCATGCTCGTCCTGATCACTACTACTCGTCGAGGCTACAGGTGACAGGTTCAAATGACTGGTGGATGTCCTTGTTGTTATAGATCTCTCTGGCAATTGTTGGCGACGAGGCACGACCGGACGGAACCAATATCACAGTCACGTGCCTGTCTTTCCCGACGCGGTATGAGACGGTGCAATGGGCGTCACCGTTGAGCGTCCGCCTACTATGGATAGCATCGCTCATATCACGTCCGTCAGAAAGCATTAAGCACTTGTTCTGTGTATATCAAGTTGTACAATGGCCGACGTCAAAGATCCAAAGATTGCTGAAGGTGAGGTATCCCACGCCTTTTCCGTTGAAGGCAGCGGGTCTCGCGTGTTTCACTATGCAGAGTACAGCTGATCGTGTTGTGATTTGCATAGCGTACGATAAGATCCGTAATGATAAGGAGGACTTGACATGGCTGTTGCTGGACTATGAGGTACGTCAATATCCATCAAAGTGCTTGTCTCCGTGTACTCATGTTGTCGAGATATGACGCGCGCGAGCGATAACGAGCTAATGAGCGATGCACGACAGTCGGACAAGTCAAACACCCTCACCCTAACCGAGACGGGGACGGGCGACCTTGCGGAACTTGCTTCTCATCTGAAGCCCGAGAGAGCGAGCTTCGCGTATGCGAAAGTCCGATATGTCAATGACGAGCATTCGTTCAGGGAGAAGTTCGTGTTGATCATTTGGATCGGAGAACAGGTCAAGATCATGCGCAGGGCAAAGGTGCGAGCGTCTTCCTCAAAGCTTTCTTTAGTCGCGAATGGAGAGTGACCGGTGCTGAACGCGGCTTCCGTAGGTCTCCGTCCACCTTGCGGACGTCAAGAACGTCCTTCGCGCATATTCCATCGAGGTCTCCGCGTCAACTACGGGCGATTTGCAGCAGGTGAGCAGCATCGCGTGTCTCATGCAATGTTTGAAGTCAAGCAGAATCTGATATGGGTACCTCCCTTCCAATATAGGACGACATAGTCCAACGTCTGCGTCGCGCTGGAGGGGCCAACTACGATCGGTCCAAATTCGACTAAGAATCCAATACATGTGTAGATGGGCTTGCGAGCTTGCAGCACGGCATGGACATCTTGCATTGACTGCGCACATGCATGATCCAACTACGAAAGCCCAAGACAAATGTTGTGACGAAAAGAGCGAACAATTCTCAATGACAATGTTTCCTGGCCATCATGCCTCGATGCACCGCCCACCCGCTGACATAGTGTATTCAGGCTCACACGCACAGGCAACGCACTCGCCCGCTGAACACGTCATTCCTCCAAGAACAGAACCGGGCAAAGACGAGCAGCTGGTAACACCTTGTCAGCGATCACGTTGTTCGACAAGTCCCCAATAGTAACTTACTCAACGCCGGTGGAGTTGGTTGCTGATACACCAAAGACGCCCCGAGTGCAACCCCCACAACTCTCGAGTTCTGTCATTGTATCCACGCATTCAAAGGCATCGCCCGATGTGCCCTCGACGTTACACGCCGTCAGGCCTTCCGGACAAAACGCACGAGCGGGCCGAGCTCGACTACGCCTTTGAAGTCTTTCCTTAAGATGACTCTGTCGCTTATTGTACTGACTCGGTGTAGACGCTGTGCTGGCCGAATCATCGTAGGTGTAATAACTTGTCGCCGTACAAGTCTCGGCATCATCTGCGGCATCTCAGCATGTAGTAGCCTGCTGCATGTATTGACGAGCATACTGCATGTTGACTACATCAAGCACTAATGGCAGGATCGCATCAACAAAACGTACAAGATTGACGTACTCGTACAGGGCAGAGCCGAATATGGACCGACGTTTGTCCCGAGCATGCGGACCATTCAGATTTGCTACGCCGCGCCAGTATAGCATATCAGGAGTCCGCATGTGCAGTGGCTGAGGTACACCATGTGATGTGATGTTGTGACAAACAATCAAACAGACAGTCTGAGAAACAGGCAAACAAGGCTTTGGTCCCACCCGACGGTAAACCCAGGTTTGAACGTGGTTGTCACGTAAGATCCGCCAGATCCGCCGTAAGGATTGCGACATTTAGCAAGAGGTACAGGCGGGACATAGCGCTTTTTATGGACCGACACCTATGGAGGTGCTGATCGACCCGGACTTGTATGTCCGATCGAGCTTGCGGCGCAAGATGAGTAGACGTGCTGGATATCGTTGACAAACAATGATCACAGATCCGCAGTACGACTTGATAGCAGTACTCAAAACGCGGACTGACATGTTCCGCGGCAGTAGCCCTGCGTCGATTGAGACAAGCACCTGGGCATCTGCTCTCTGCCTAGAGAGAAAACGCTATGCAGGTAGAAGAATACCACGTCAGATGCTCAGAGTCTCAGAAGCGTCGGACGCTGCATCGGTGACGATAGCATGTCGTCCTTACCACTCAGACATTCATCGCTTGCGCTTGAACGTGCTGGCAGATACTGTCTTTTTTTCGCCTGTGTGTATCTCTCACCTCTCCCCCCTCACGAATGGCACGAGAGGCCGGCCGAACGATGAGATCGCAGCCCCCCTTGTGCGTGCTCTGCTGCTAGAACATGCATACGCCCACTGACGATAGTGCATGTAAGAGTACACATATACAATACCGGGATCAATTCCCCTAGCTCACCAGCTTGGCTGTGACTTCCTCCACCTCCACATCTCGCTCAAAAGTCAATCCCAAGCTACTCGTCGATAATTGTTCGTCTAGACTTTCATCTGACATCTTTGCTATCTCCTCATGCTCATCTAGAATCGTAAGACTGTGCGCTGAGCTGTAGAGGGAAGCAACGAGCTTGAGACACGCCTACAACGGAAAAGAAGCAGCAACAAAAAGCGGACGCACTAGACCGCCGCAATGGACCAGGATCTGTAGAAAGGAAACGACAAAGGAGTAAACCATGTTCCCGCCGACGAGCATGAATGGCTCCAGCCATCCAGATGTCGCTCGCATGCGAGCTCCATTTGGTAACGACCAGTTGCCGACTTTGGCTGAGTTACAAGCCAAAACAGCCAGAATGGCCGCTTTCGCCAAGGCAAGTCTGCGCACTCCGTCTCAGCAATATATCTGTCAAGCGTACTGACGATTTGATTTGTCCCGCCTGCCTACAGCTCAAACCCACCTGCGTCACCCTCATGGGCATCGCCTCGCAGCCTCCTACCAACCATTCTCGCCACGCGTCCCTGGTCGATGCCATCTCGTCCACGGTCATCGGATTTGACAACAGTACTCTGGATCCAGCAATGGTCAACTATATCCTCTTCCCTCTCACATCGGTGATACGACAGAACAACCCTTCCATCTTACCAGACAACTTCCTCGAGTCAGCTTTCAGGCTACTGGCACATGTAGTTGCAGCATGGAAGCTCAGACCGGAAGGTATGGAGGTGGTGGCGTGGGAACAGCTTTGGCGTTTCGTCGTTGCTGCCATAGGACCAAGAATGGGAGGTAGCAATGGACGGGATAAGGGGAAGGGAAGGGAGATGGGGCAAGAAGTTCAGCTGCAAGCAGTAGCTCTGTTGACTGCTCTGCTTGAGCCTGTCAGTCGCGGGTTTTCGTCGGCACTTTCGTCACACTCACACCCGTCACCGGAGATGCTCGAAAAAGTCGCGACGGTCAAGTCATCCCTGCTACCAACTCTTTTTCAATCAATCACCCTCCTTCTTGAGACTGCAGCGCCATCGCCCCCACATCTTCGACTCCAACTCGCCTCCCTTCGACTTCTTCGACCGCTGATCACCCTCTATCTCGTCAGCAAACATAACGTACTCGCTGCTATCTTGCCAGGCACTATCAGCGCCATGTCAAAACTGGTCCATAACGAAGGAAAGGCCATGAAAGGAGAAGTCGCGCAGAACGCGGTGAAAGTAATCGAAGTGGTAATCGTGGCGACATTAGACGATGTGGACTTGAGGGATCTCGGCGTTCTTCGACCGGTAGTGGATGATCTGACCCAGTTAGGAGAAGAGTGGGACCGCTCAAATGATTCTGTCGCATCAGACACTCCTCCTGCTTCTCCGGTTTCAATAGCAACTTCGATCGATCCTTTTCCTCCCCTGTCGCACTCATATCTCGCTTTC
Organism: Cryptococcus sp. GC_Crypt_3; assembly: GCA_026538395.1. Classification (NCBI taxonomy): domain Eukaryota; kingdom Fungi; phylum Basidiomycota; class Tremellomycetes; order Tremellales; family Cryptococcaceae; genus Cryptococcus; species Cryptococcus sp. GC_Crypt_3. The sequence continues at coordinate 19,386 of JALPCB010000177.1, forward strand.
ACATCCACTCAGATCCAGGCAGCGATCCCTCCCATACTTTCGGCGTTATCAACCCACACCTCGGATCTCGCACGAACAGCTTCAGCATCTTTAGCCTCTGCACTCATACGTCAATGCCGCGAATCATTACCGCTGGTGATACCGAGCGCGTTGTCAAATCTGCTGCTTTTATCCAAGGACGCTTTCGACCCCGTTCGGTCAGACGCACAAGGTCGATTACGCCTTTTACTGGAGAAGGAAGAGTTGATGCTTGAGCCTATTCTGCTCGATGTTTTGAGCAACGCCATAAATTCTCTTCCGCGCTTTGTCACCTCGCAGCAAGATATGAAAGTGGAAGAAGCGGCTCGACTCATTACGGCCATTGCGGAGACATCGTCAGAGATGATACGAGCAACGTCGTCGTCTCATACGAGGCGTAATGCCATCTCGGATCTACTTGGTCCCAGCGGAGCGGTGGAACGATGGAGTTGGCGACTACTGGATTGCCTGGAGTTTGGAAGGCCCATAGGCTGGACAGCTGCTGGGAACACTGCTACAAGAGCTGCTGAGCAGGGATGGCAGCAGGGCCAAATAACAACTACAATACCACTTCTTCTGGACGACGGTCGGACGACGCATAACGGCAGTCCGGGGAACTTCCCGCCTCTCCCACTTCGACACGTCGAGTCGGGAACCACCACACGGGCACTAGAGCATATGCTTAGGACCCTTGGCTCTGCAGGAGGAGAAATCGCCTTGTACTCCGTTGAATACTTTGTTCGCTTTGCCAAAGCCAATCGAAAATCACAGGTCTCGAAAGCGGTATCTGCAATGTGGGTAGCGGAAAAGCTCTTGGCGGGCATTGCCGCCGGTCAAATCGAAGGCGTGGACGAACGGGTGGGCAAGGCAACGAGAAAGATGGCGAAAGAGGTCGTCAAGCTTGTGGTCGCCATTGATGAAGACGATGATGACGATTACGACGAGGATGAGCTGGACTACACTCAAGAGGTCGATTCCGATGCTCTGGTCCCTATCGAAAGAGGCAAGGGTCTGAATGCCCTCACTACGTTGCTGGACAAGAATCCCTCGCCGACATCTCACACCGCAGCGGAAACAAAGCGATTGCATGCCCAAGCTCAACGCGCACTTCTTACGGCGTTGTCGTTGGAGACACTCGCAGTCTCTGCCCATATTCTGTCATCATCATTCAGACCTCTACTCTTGACATCACTCTATATCCTCTTGGCGCATCTGGCCTCGCCTCAGCCAATCATACACGAGTACGCCTCTCTCGCTCTCGCTCAAGTAGCATACCATATCGGATATGCAACGCCGCAGAATATGGTCACCGACAACGTCGACTACGTCATCAATGTCGTCTCACAGCGCCTAACGTATCAGCGTTTGTCTTCTACTGCGCCCTTGGTGCTCATCGCCATGATCCGGCTTGTGGGAGAGCCCATCGTCCCACTCGTTCACGATGTGGTGGATGAGATCTTTGACGCACTGGACGATTATCATGGCTACGAAGCGCTCGCTTCAAGTCTACTAGCTGTCCTCGTTACCCTGATCGAAGTGATGGCTGCAGAAGTGGAAGCGGAAGAGTTGAGTGAGGTCAGGGTGAAGAAGATGGAAGAGATGAACAGAATTGATAAGCCTCCTACTCCTTCGGCGGACTTCGGAAAGTTCTTCCAGTGGTGGGAGGAGCGAGACTCAAGGAACAAGGAGCAGATTCAGGCGATTTTGGAGAGAGCACCTCAGCATGCCTGGGGCAAGGCGGATATCCCTGGTGACAACGATGGTAAAGACGCTGGAGCGGAAGACGCTGAAAACGGCGCAGACGCACCTGGGACAGATAACGATGCCGAAGCGCCTCTCACGCGCTCTCAACAAGTAGCGACGCGGATACTGGACAAATCGATATACTTTCTCACTCATCGATCGCCATTCCTTCGATCGAAAGTGTTATCCCTCGTCGCCAACGCCGTACCAGTGTTAGCGAGAGGTAATCGTGAATCAGACCTATTGCCTCTAATCGACAAAGCGTGGGGATCGATCCTGAATCGCATGGATGACACCGAGCCATACGTCGTGGTCGAAGGCGCAGAGGTGATGGCTTCTCTATGTGAGAACGTGGGTGACTTCATGTCCAAGCGGATCCTGGATCACGCCTGGCCCCAGTTCAAGAGATTGCTTGAATCGCAACAAAAGGCAGATCGTCAATCGGCACTAGCCCGCAGAGCTGGAAGTACAGGCGCAGGAGCGATAGGGACAGAAAGCGCGCATACGACTTCGCATCGACTCTACATGGCTATTCTCTCCACGGCCAAATACATCTTGAGGGAAGTTCCTATAACCGACGAATTGCTCTGGGAGATCATATTGCTCCTTCGACCATTTTTGGATCGCAGAGCGCATGAGGAGTTGCAGAACCGCGTAATGGGCGTGTACGACGAGGCAGCGGAAAGGGATGGGGACGCGGTATGGGTGCTGCTACATGCCTCAATGGGTAGTTTGGAGGATGATAATTGGAAGTGGATGCGGGATGAGAGGTTGGACATCGCCAGGAATGCCGCTTTGCTATTGTCGCGGATCTAGTCGGATCTTGAAGGAACGGCAGTACTGCGAGTGTATCTGCTATGCATACTGTCTGTTCATGCGATTGGGATGATATGCGATACGTTATGTGTTGGGTCACGACAGCCTGGCATTACGCTTGGTAAAGCTCTAGAGCATCTAGTATGTTGATGTCTAGATACAAAAGCCATTTCCACTTCCAAGCACCCGGCGTGGCCAGAGCCCCCGGCAAACTCGTTTCTAGTTAGATAGGATCATATCGCCGAAGGGAGAAGAAGCTGTCTCAAAATGACTCCTCCTTCTTTGAGAATGACGGCGGATGCTTCGTCCATACTATAACTCTGATTATAGACCACTTCGCGCACGCCAGTCTGGACGATCTTGACCGAGCACCGCAGACAAGGGCATCTGCTCGGCGAAATGAGCGCACGAGCGAGTCATCGTCGTTCGTAGTGAAGCGATAGCGGTAGGTGAAAGAGCAGCCAGGCAAGTTGTCAGTCATCAAACGGCTAGATGGCAGCGCGACGATGGCCACTTACGTATTGCAGTACAGCACCGAATCGTCACCTATCCTATCCCTGCCCGCTTCCAGCAGCGCGTTTTCCTCAGCGTGGAGACAGAGACATTCGTTGACTGCGAGTATCGCACATGCCATACAGACGGTCAGCTCGAGCCGATGATCACGCATCGCAGGTACATTGCAGAACGCGAGATATCAAGCCAGATGTAGTACCGATCATTGGAAAAGAGCTCGACTCGCAATGAGAGAGGTCACTTACGAGCTTCGCCGCCCCTTGCAGACCCATTACACCGCTTACATCCGCCCTGATTACAGTTTCTGGTCCCGCGGGGCGTCCCATTATATCCCGTCGACAGTATCCGCTTCGACCGCACGAGGACGGCTCCGACTCGCCGCTTCATGCAATTTGATCGGTGCGAGGCTAGGGATGCGAGGGTCTGTGCGGCGCGACGAGCGAAGCGAGGAAGCGGAGTATGGGGGAGACATGAATATTAAGATTGGTCGACGTGAAAGATCGTCGAGTTAAAGCAAAGCAAAGAGCAGGGACGGCAATCAGCTATAGCCTTCGTGGTACACATTGCAAACTGGGGTATTGCTGGTACAGACACGAAAGATGGAGCTCGATGGAACGCAGGGGTAGAAGCGAGCACACAGACGCACCATGAAATATGTATCCCAACCAGGTCTCAGTCTCTCAGCATCTAGGAGATCGAGCTGATCGAGATATGCCCATAGATCTTGCAGGGTTGGAAAGTTGTTGCAGATATGTATCTGGGCTAGGGATAGGGTGCGTTTGAAGTCTGTTTGCGGGTGGGAGGCACTGCTGCTGGACGCTGACGTTGACGTAGAGGTGGAGGCGGAGGGTAAGTGGCCGTTGAGCAAGGTGTCGTGTTGCTGTACGAAATCTTCTAAAGATAGCACTTGTGATTCGCTGTTGCTGTCATTCGCAGTACTAAGGAGAGACGGAGATTAGCGAGAAGCTGCACGTTAGAGACAAGGGTACTACTGCCGGAGGTACAGTCAGAAGATAGAGATGGAGACGTCGACTCACGCGCACTTCTCCCGTTCGCGGATGTACCGCACGCTCAAAGGCCCATCTACAGCGACGAGCAAGAAGAACGGTCGTTTCACAAACGGCTCGATATCCTCATATCTCCTCAGATCCGTGGTGACGAGATTCGAAAGCCAGTTCTTCGTTATGTACTCTAACATAACCGCTGAGCTGGTAAATGTAAGTTCCGCTCCGTCGTCGTGGGTCGTCTATGTGTCGTGCGGTCAGTAAGCTTCATCAGATACTTCGGGTCGTAATGGTGAGCCGGAGGAAGAGAGAAACGTACCCTTTCCAAGTCCTGAGTAACGTTCGGAGTCGAGGGCTCGCTACTGGATACGCTGAGCTTGCTGATAGATACATCTAGCTCATTTGATGTCTGCCAGCAAGCGTTCCGTTGAGTATCAGCAAAGCCGGCAACATGGAAATACGAGTGAGGATAGCCACTCACTATCTCAGCAGCGGCCATGGTCTCTGCGGGCTCGGCGAGTCGGGCGCGCTTAAAGTCATGTTTCTCAATTAGGTACGAGAGCAATGAGCTCTTTCCCGACGACGGGGTGCCGATGATAGCGATGAACATCGTGCGACAGTGATATGTTACTCGACAGACTCGTCTACACGTTGGACTTGGATGGCGTGTCTCTCGCTTTTGTAGTCCTTATGCTGAGGTTATTTGCGATTTACTGTGCGTCTATGATTGCTTGACTGTCGTTGTCATTGCTCAAAATCTCATGTCCCATTGATTTTTCAACGCGTCGCGTGTACTCTCGAGGAAATTGCCTCGGAAACCTCCACTTGTCATGTTCACTCGTCTTACCTGTCTTCCTGTCATCATAACGTGTGTGGACACGGGGTATACGCATGCATGTATGTTATAGAGCAGATGTCCGATGCTGATATGATATGATTAGTATGAATATGCTACATGACTTCGAAGCCGTGAAGTGGACACCCTAGAACAGAAAACACCCCGTCTACAGGTCGTCTGGCGGAGGACCGAAAATGTCCACTTTGCCCTGTAAGTCACGCACGCGGAAATCAGCAAGAGCAGCTTCGTATCAGTGTCGAACGTCAGATAGGCACTCACTTTGGAGTCAAGTTCCGCTGCTTTCGAACTAGTCTTGACGCCCAGACTCTCGTTGACCTCGATCTCTGCATCGCACAGTCCAAGCTCGTCGCGGGGTAACCAGATGATTCGCTGCGGTTCTTTAGTGGCAGGGTGGAAGAAGGCATTGGGATCGTCCGCGTCGTTCTGCTGTTTACGCGAGATCACCCCTGGTCCACCTGGGACGGCGAAGAAAACTTCTTCGGACGCTGTCGAGTGAGCAGAGTGATTGCTCTGCGAGCGACGTGGGGGTGAAGTCACTGGCGGACCTGGTGCTGTAGGCGAAGCTAGTTGTTCCATATCCCCATCGGGGGAGGGCTGGTTGAACTGTCCTAGTTCCACGTCATCACCGTGCGTCGCATACGCAAAGTCCCGCTCGGCTGGCAAGTCCACATTGTCCGGTGGCTCGCCACGCCCATCCATTCGACTCGAGTCGAACGCATCCGCGAAAGTCTTTCCAGGCTTTACAGGCGAGCCATGTGAAGTTTGTGGAGAAATATCGTCGGCGCCGCCACTCCGAGGACCTGTCAGACGCTCTTTCGACGAATTGACATCTGCCATTGGACCATCGTTGTAGTCCTCGCCAATGATACTAGCCTCATGTCCCTTCTCCGATTGCATACCATAACTCAAGTGGGCGAGTGATAGAGGCAAAGATTCAATGAGTGGGCCATATGACACGATCAGGAGGAAGTGCACAATCGCCTGAGGTTCATTTCAATCAGTAACCTATGTCAGAGCAATTGACACTGCTCAATACTCACGGTGGCGACGATGAGCACGATCATCAGCGCACCTTGCGGTATAGCCGATGCGTTCCCGGCGTCATTCCTCGCAAGGAAGAACAGGGCGGTCATGCAGACTTCCTGGATGTACATGCCTACAAAGACGTGTGTCACCGCTTTAGGGAAGAATGCACCTCCCGTGTCGTTATTAGGCGGCTGGTCGACGACCCAGATGAACAGATATTTGTAAACGGCGGCGGAAATGATGAAGAAGCATGCACCAAAGCCGTTAATGATGGGGGAAATGATGCAGTAGGCGATCACTAGATTGAGATAGTGTCAGCGCCTGCCTACATGCATGACTTGCACGATTACCCACTGATTACAGCATATACAGTAATACCGGGGAAAGTGGTACCCCAATTTTTCGTTTGCAGCCTGTATTTGGACCTGTACACAGATCGTCTGGTAATGTGAAATGATCAGTCCGTGATGCGCAGACAGATGAGTAATCGAGTGCACTCACGGCGTGGCTCCAAAAAGGATCACACGTAGATAGTAAAGTATCAAAGTCAGGATCTGCAGAAGAGTACCCATGGTGCCCGTAAATTGGGTGAGAATAAGGGTGATGAAGAATGTCGAAGCTGTAGGCATTTGGGATGCGAGGGTAGTGGCTACTGATCCGGGATTATCGGCGAATGACTGTACTGCGCTGATCAAGCCCGACGAGAGTGTGACGATCAGAAAGGTGTGCTAATGAGGGATGCGACAATCAGTACCAGCAAAAGGTGACCAAACTCTGACTCACGATAACCAAGAAGATAAAGTACCGCGTCATAAGATTGAGCTCTACACCTGTTTTGCTAGGAATGCCTTCGAACATCGCTAGCTCTGCCAAGAGTATTGATCTTCAGCAGTTTGAACGCATACTTTCGGCAACGTCACTTACGTCGCAGAATCGCAGGTAGAAGCTGCATGAGGATTGCCAAGAGAACGGGAGGCAAGATACCGCTGATGACACCTTGAAGCAATTTCTTGCCGAAAGAGTCTCCAGCAATCCAGGAGAGCCATGAGTACTTCGCCGTCAAAGTGCTGACGCTGGACAGAGCACCGACGAAAGCGACTGCGAGAGTGTAACGGCATTTAGTGATCATTGAATTCAATGTTTACCCATTTGAGCTATAGCACTCACCTGGAGTCGCCCAGAGGATGATCAAGCCAACAGTAGCCGCGTAAGACAGGGCTTGACGGATGTTGCGTTCATAGGGATTCATCGATAAGTTGCGCCAAATGACGTTAGAAGGTGATTGCTCGGTATAACGCTGCGCCATGCAGTATCTACGAATGTGATCTTGATCAGTGGTCTGTCTTGGGCCGCTCATTCTCGATAAGACTCACGGCTGATTGTGAGCTAAGCACTGGGCTGCCATATGAGCGGCAATTTGCTGGTTGAAATGGATGAACGCTGAATTGAGTGGTGGGTAATTATCGTCGCTTGTTCCGGGGCTGGATACGTCACGCATGAGCTGTTCCCGAGATTTCTCAAGTTCGGCTGAGCAGGTAGCGATCTCCTTCCTTGCCCAATCGATAGTGTCGACCTTTTGGCCGATACCGAGGAAGCCGAGGCTTATTGGCGACCATTTGGGCGGTAAACGAGTGGTCGGTCGACTGGAACGAGGAACAAGCTGGTCTGCTTTGCCCAGAGCGTCGTTGGACGCGTAAAGCTCTTCTGGATTCTGACCATCTTCCCCTCCAGTCACTCCGGGTGCTTCACCTTCGGTCTTCGTCTTCAGAAGCTGGGGGTTGGGCGGACCGCGTAGTGTATCAGGCACGGACTTCTTCTTCTTTTCCAGCTTGGCGATCTTCTCTTCAGTCTTGATCTTATGCTCGCGCGCTTGCTTGATAAGGTTAACTTGGGCAGATTCGAGTTTTTTAGTCGCTTTATCTCGGCGGTTGTACAAGTCGGGCATTTCTTTGAGATTTCTGGCGGTGATAAAACGATCAGCTCTGACCTGCGGAAAGTAGTATACGTAGGGAGGAAATGCTTACCTGTTGAGCCAGATCCGCTTGGTGCCTCCAGGCAAATGCGAGAACAATTGAGCCAATTTTCCTTCGTCCAAGTAATGCTTGGGAATGCCAGTGATGAGGACAGTGTTGGCCTGAGCGAGTCGAGAGTGGCTCGGGTTGATAAGGTGTTTCTGACGGATGATGAGCCAGTTGGTCATCTCGCCCCATATCAGCCACATGATCCAGACTGAGCGCAACAGCGAGGCGTTAGCGAACCGCTGTAGGACGAGCTCATCGAAGCGACTCACAAATGAAGATGTAATCCAAGACAAGATGAGCCCAATACCGACTCTGCTTATCTTTCGCTACATTTCCAAACGTGTATTTGTCCAAGCCCGATTTCCCATCGACGGTAGAATGGGCGGCGTCGATGGGGAGTAGCACGACCCAAGACAATAACCAGATGGGCACCATGGCTTTGGACATCATGATGAGGAAGCGGACGAAGACGTAGGGGTCTATCCCGTTTTTCCGAATTATGTCCTCTGGGTCGGCCGTGATGATGCGCCATAGTGGCCCAATGATGCTTTTGCCTAGTACAGGCGCCTGGTTCTCTCGTGGTGGAATGTACGTTCGGGGCTCGTAACTGATCGCACAGGCAGTGTCAGCTAGAGTGTACCGAACTTTAGACAGAGTATCACTCACACTGCCTTGATCCACCTTCTTAGCAAGACAAAGGCGACGAATTCGCCGCCTGCCAAAGCCGTGTTGACTGCTAGGGAGGTGATGAAGGAGGAGGTGGAAGCGGACTGGGCGTCTGTGGATGTTGACCTGTGGGTGGAGGATCAGTATCTGCAAGGACAACGTAGATGTGGTGGCCACTCACGACATTGTGCTGAGACCTCTGATAAGCCTCGACTTGGGCGTCCGTCAGCACGTCGTATCTGGCCTGTTGCAGGTGCAGCTCAAATGTGAGAAAGGCCGCAAGAAGTGGAAGAATGTATTATTGGTCCGGAGCAGTCCTGATTATGTACAGAGTGAGTGATGGGGAAGCCATAGGACGGCGTGAGGATGACGGAATGATGGACAAGGATGATAAGCAGTGAGTGATTGATTGATGGATTGATTGCTGCGCAGTAGTTAGCAGAATAATATAAATAATTTCAGTGACTGGCTGAAACACGCCAAGCTAGTCTGCAAACACAAACAACGCGATCAAATGCTGACGTCACGCCCCTTGGACTGGGACTTTTACTTTCACTGTCACATTCACTTTCACTGCAGGCACGCCGTGATATATGCGTTGCATCAAGACAAATGACATGATAAGAATTTGGTCTTGCAGTCAACTGCTGACTCCCTTCACCGTATGTTTGGGGTCCTTCGCCTCTCCATCTGCTCAACGTCACATCCGCAAATTCTCCCATCTCCCACTTAGACAGGCGAGGGGAGCAACATCCTCCTCATGTCCTCAATGTACTCCTTGATTCGCACTAGAGACCTAGTCAGCTATATGTTCTACAAGTAGACAACACCTAGCTCACCAAGGAATGTGACGGCTTCTCGGCCGTCAAGCAGTCGGTGGTCATAAGTCAATGCGACGACCATGATGGGTCGGATGACAACCTGACCGTTGACAACGACAGGCTTCTCCTTGATGGAGTGCATACCCAAGACGGCAGCTTGAGGCAAGTTGATGCTGTGTACAAATACGTGATTAGCTCGGTCAATCTAGCTCCGACTGCCAATCGCTTCACATCATCCAAAAGCCCACTTACATAGGAGTACCGTAAAGAGAGCCAAAGACACCGCCGTTGGAGATGGTGAAAGTACCGCCAGTCATGTCCTCGATACCAAGCTTGTTGTCGCGGGCCTACGTCCAGATTATTAGTACCAGCACTAGCAGCTAGATGTAACCTTCTTGCTTACCCTCTTACCGAGCTCAGCGATAGCTTGCTCGATCTCGACCAGACCCATGCTCTCTGCATTCCTGACAATGGGTGTAACCAGACCCTTGGGTGTGGCGACAGCAACAGACAAGTCGACGTAGTCCCTGTAGACGATAGTGTCGCCCTCAATGCTTGCGTTGGCAGCTGGGATCTCCTTCAATGCAAAGGCAGCAGCTTTGGCGAAGGCGGACATGAAGCCAAGCTTGACGCCCTCGTTCTTCAACACGCCGTCCTTGTACAGGCTCCTAAACTCCATCAATGAGGACATGTCAATCTCGTTGAAGGTGGTGAGAGAAGCAGCGGCGTTTTGAGATGCCTTCAAGCGGTTGGCGATGGTGGTTCGCATACGGGACATCTTGACCTAAAGCATTTGCAAGTCAGCCGGAGTTTTCAAGAATCCATGAGTTGACTATTTGACCAACGAATCACACTCACTCTAGTCTCGTTCCTGCTGCCAATAGCCTTCTCCTGCTTAGCACCCTCGTCCTTCTTAGGCTTCTCCTCCTTCTTCGGTGCTGGTTTGGGAGCCGATGCCTCCTCCTTCTTGGGCGCAGGCTTCTCCTCCTTGCTAGACTCAAGTTTGGGCGCCTTCTCCTCCTGCTTCTTGTGAGTGTCCTCTGGTGCGTCCTTCTGCTTCTCGGATTGGGGTGCAGCTTCGTCCTTGTTGCCTTCCTCGGCGTGCTTGGCTTCTGACTTTGCCGCGCCGGACGGTTGAGAGTCTGATGCATCGCCACCGCCTTCTCCAGGCTCAATCTTCAAGAGGTCCTGTCCGACCTGGACGGTCTCGTCCTCTTCGGCGAGAAGCTCGACGATCTTTCCTGCCATTGGAGCATTGACGGACACGTCAATCTGATCGTATGAACAGAGACCCCGAAATGTCAGCTAAGAATGACACAAGACGACATGTGTTGATTTGATCTACCTTGTCGGTCTCGATAGTGGCAATCTCCTCATCTTGAGTGACGTAGTCTCCGACGCTCTTGTTCCATTGTTTCAGGGTACCCTCGGTAATAGACTCGGCCTGTGATATGTGGGTAAGCAAATGTCTCCGTGTACTGGTATCTGAAGGTATGTACCATTTGAGGGACCTTGATGGTCTCGGCTGCGGGCATTTACGAAGTGTCAGATACGTCGTCGAAATCAGTCTGCCAGAGCACCGAATGACTCACCAAGGAGGAGAGAGGACGAGTGGAAGGCGGAACGGAAGACGAGGTTTTGTGCTTGAGGCAACGCGGCGCGGGCACTAGTACAAGCAGAAGATACGCGATCAGCTTCGGTGCCCACCAAGTATTGTATGATGGTAGTATTCAAGTAGTGCTGGTAGACCGACTAGGACCCAAAGCAAGCTGGTTGTGTGACTGTTCTTACTCACATTTGCGGCCTAGCGACATTCTTCGCGACTGCAACAAAAGTTCTAGCGCTCGTTCTGCGCGCAATGGCGGAGGACGATGAGGCGGCGAGCGCCCTTGATGATGTTCGCAGCATGCTGAGATGGGTGTGAGTGGTGGTTGATGGATATGTATGTGGTATCTGAAGTGGACAAAGTATGTACTCGAGCGCAGTGTTGGTTGGTGTCAGCAGGTGAGTATGAGACGGTGAGCTGAAATGATGACGCTGATATTTTTTTCTATTTTGCTCCGTAGAACGGTAAAAGCCAATCATGGCACTCGGATAATACGCCCGCCCAAAGCCGACGCGGCAGTACCGTCCTAGTCTACTATTCTTGTACTGGTAGTGAGGCATCGACGGTCGAGCTCAACGACCATCTCCTCGTCTCCGCCTGCTCTTCTTCTTCTTCGTCTTGGACTTGCTGCTCTGCTTCTCCACTGCGGACTCAGCAGGATGACCGACCCTCAGCAGCTCTTCCAACTTGGGGAACCGCCGCTTGGCAACCTGCATCAGGCTGTCGCTTTTCACAGTCTTCATCTTCGGCATCCAGTCATACTTCAATAACTCGTGTTCGTATATCGGCGCTTTGGCCGTATCGGAGCCATCGTGATACTCTTCTTCGTCTTCGTACGCGTCAATGTACTCTGAGAAGATCTCGCCGTCGGGATGAAAGTGCCGCCGTAGATACAGTTTGAATAGGAATATGATCCCTATTGGCAGTGCGGCCGCGACGACGAATGCTATTGATCGCGTCTTCAGGCCCACAGCTGTCACACCAAGTACTCATCAATCAGCCGTCATCCTTAACTAATTCAAACTAATTCAACGACACGACGACCTACTCAAAGCCATCAGGAGCTGCATGATCACGGTCGACACGAGCAAGCGATTGACGATGATCTTCCAGCACTTGCCGTCGGTCTCCTTGGTGTCTTCTACGTATTTCAGCTGATTAGTATGCTGCGCAACCGTGACTTCTTAGCTCTACTCATCACAGCTTCCTATCGAGGCTAATGAACAACCTACCACGATGTAAGCGGTCCAGAAGTACACGGCAGCGCAGATCACTACGACAGGCGCAAGCGGCGCGTAGACGATGCTGCGCTGCGTCAGCGGACGCATCCAAATTCCAAGCTGGCGAGAGGAGTGCTGACGTACCCAACGACCATTGCGAAGAGCTGCACTTGCATGTCAGCGGACTGCCATAAAGGTGCACCGCGAGAACACTCACAATATGCGAATACTCGATGGCTGTCGTATCGGTTCGCACAATGTGTCAGGTCTCTAATCTGGGCCGAGCTCGTGGTTGACAGTGTGCTTACCAAACTAGAAGATGTTACGAGTTCATAAGCTCTGATGATCTACTGCTGAATGGGAGTACGAGGACCATAACGCCATGACGCACCTCAAAGTTCTCCGGTTTTATGACTTCGGCCAGCTCGGTCGGTTCTTTGAAGGAAAGCAACTGCGGGATCTTCATGAGCATGCTCGGGATCTGGAGCATGCCGAGACAGAGCAGCAGCGCGTGGGTCCTGGGTCCAAGTCTTGATCATCAATGACGGCCAGCACAAATTGGGTATGGGGTATAGATCAGAGAAGATAGACTGTAGACTGACGGGTACCACGAGAGCCAGTATAGGCTTTCGGAGATGTACGCTCGGGTGATCTTTGCTGGGATGTCGCCTAGCGACTCGTAGATCGTTGACCAGCTCTCCTTCCCTATTTCCTCGGAGATAGTGAGGTATGTCTCATAGACTACTCCAAGCAGGGAAAAGACGACGAAATTGGAGACCTTTGCCGCACACCCACACCCACACATCCACACATCCACATTAGCACATAACACATTAGCTCAGCTGACTCTACCGTACGCTGAACAACGACGAGTGTGGCCTTGACTCACGAGGAGAAAGACGAAGAGCTGACGGACGACAGCCTTGTCCAGCTGACCGCGCGTGAGTGCGCCCGACCACCGGCTGAGCCGCCGCATAATGTACGGTAAGAGGTAAGAGAACATTGCCGCTATGGTTGATGGCAAGATTCCCGCGACCACCGTTATCACCGCTTTCCAGATTTTCGAGTTCTCCGTCAGGTTTGCCAAAGCTGGCCAGCGGTCTATTGACTGTCATCAATATAGCAAGTCACGTCAGCTGGGTCCAGTCAGATTTGGCGTGGACGCTAGTGGAAGTAGCAGTGGCAGTGGTATCAGGGGTAGAGGAGAAACACTGACCGTGCTCAAGTTGGCCAAAACGGTGATGATCATCACCGGGATCGTGTTCAGGAAACAGATGAAGATCAACAACAGCTTCCCAACGACCGCATGCCATCGATGCGACTGGACGTCCAGCTCGAGGTTTCGCCAGAGCTACATTACAGTATTGCACAATGGTCATCAGCCACAGTACCACAATACGGTCGTGATGACTCACGACATTATGCGATCGTGGTGCCTATGACCGTCGATATTCAGATCAGCGTCGACCATCAGTCAAAGTTGAAGGGTGGTTAATGTTCAGTACTCACTCGCTGAATTGGATGGCCCGCTTGCTTCAGCTTCACCCTTTGCGCTTTGAGTATTTCCCGAGCTTTTCGCGCCGTCGGAACAGTCACAAACGCTGAGCGCGATTTGTAAGCTGACTACATACCACTTTGCTGACAGTGGCACCTCGCACAGGAGAGCAGTTGTGTGTGATTGATGTGGCTCACCCGAAGTCACGGTCCCTTTGAGCTTGGTCTCCTTGATGTCGTATTGGCCTTTCCGGATCTGGTCTTGCATTATCTCTATTTTCCGTTTCTCCTCCACGGCCTCGTCACTGCAAACATTATGGTGGCAATTGTTCAAAGCATTAGTGGCGTATCTCTCTCAGAGATCTAAGTCTCGCTAGAAGACAGGATACTGAGCCAGTCGACTCACACTCGCTTCTCAGGAGACTGTGGCTGTGGCAAAGATAATTATCGTTCAGCTACATGACCTTCCTTGGCTCATGGACGGTACAGTGACCACAGGGAGGAAGTGGGACACGCTGAATACTTTGTACGCACCTTGGAAGAACCACAAAGACTCTTGAGACAATTATCGTAAAACACGCCATGGCCTTTCCCAAAGAAGATATCAAGCGCGACGGCCTTGACGGCCAAAGAAAGGTGTTTCGATTTGAACTCCTCCATGCGCTCATACAAGGGGTTCATGTTGTGCGTAGTGAACCAGACGCTCGCGTCCGTCTTCTTCATTCCCGTTCCGGAATCCTGGTTTGAGCCTAGGACTATCGATCGTACCTTCCGTCGCGCGTCGGCAACTGTCACGATGTCTTTCTCTGGGTTTGGACGTTGACCTTTGCGCAGTTTGGTGGGCTGGATCGAGAGGTTTGTTATCATTATTGTTTGGAAAGCTACTTCGTTGTAGTTCCTAGTGACCCCGTTATTCATCAGCTTCCTGAGTCAAAGAGACACGTGCTCAAGCCAGCGAGACGCTTAGCAGCGCTCGCTCACATATGTGTCCATTCTTGCACCAACTTCAAATGATACGCCGAGCTCTTCAGCACTACTCGAGAGTCAGTGACGCCACACGCCACAATCCTATCACTCAAGACAAAATGAGACATACCAAAGAATACAACTAGGGTAGTAACGATCCACTCGAAGGAGACATGGACGACAAGCCCATTGCCCGTGATGGAAGCCGCAGTGAGCAATTGCGGATTGTAAATCACCGATGACTCGTCGCTGCTACTGGTGCTAGTACTAGTAGATGCAGAGGCAGTGGCGCTGCTGACGGAAGTGGCGGAAGAGGTGGTACTGGAAGTGGAAGTGGTATCGTCCGTCGGACTGACGACGGCCGTGCTCCCGTAGCTCGTATGGGTGTTTATGTAGTAGTTCGTCACTGCTAGTATAGCGGCTAGGAGCGCGATGGCCGTGAAGAGGTATTTCAGTAAGCGGAGGAAGAGGAGGTAGACCATTGCATCGAGGCCTGTCGCACTAATCAGTCGTGTCCCAGCTCATCCCGAACAGTGGACCGAGCACTCCGGATCCGGAACTACTGTACGGTAGAACAGACTCACCAAGCCAGCTCAGCATTCTGCCACAAAAATCGAAAACGCACTCTTCGTCAGCGACTGCATAATATTCCTGGGGTCCTGTGGCAACTCACTTGCGATCCTGCTCGAAGAGCTCTGAGGTCGCAGACTTTTTGTCATTCGCTACATTCTTTTCATTGACAGCTGCAGCTTTGAGCCTGCTGGAGCTTCGAAAGCAGGCGCAGCACCATTTTGGCAGAGCCGTTCTGAGCTCGGTGAGCGTCTCGCGATAAGTGGGCCTGAGCCATCCCATCAGACCTCTTTCCGCCTGTGTCAACACGAGCCAGAGGGCCTGGTCAGTTCCGTTACGCCTTGGACTCAAGTCTAGCAACACATACTACGTCTCACAGAATGTCTGTGCGGGCAACGAGGGGTGATGAGCAGAATCACTCACCTTTGGCGCCTTGGAGACCCACCGACCAGGAGCCGGTTCATGCGGAGGATAACACTCGGGTTTAGCCCGTTCTTTCGCCTCCTTATACCGTTCTTTTTCCTTCTTGTCCATCTTGCCTAACAGGGCTCGCTCATCTTCCCAGTCATTTTCAGTTTTACCCGTTTTACGAACTTTGATTCGCGGTAAGTAGATCAACTTCCAGCGGAGTCGCGCCCAGGAGAAGAGCAGGAGAATCAGGATCTATAAAATCAGCCCAGCGACGGAGCAGTCGTCAGTATCCGTGGCTGCGGTCCGATCTAGGTGTACCTGCCTCTGCCTCTGCCATGTCTTACGAGTACTTTGGAGAGAGCAAGCAAGCAAGCAGGCAGCGCATAGAGCGCAGAGACAGAGCGAGGAAAATAAGGTCCCTTGTACGCACCGAACCAACAGCCGTCAGACCCCACGCAGCCAGAATAGACGTAGCGGAGACATTCCAGTGATCCTCTGCTTCCTCTATCAGGTCCGACGCTGTGATGCCCGTCTCCGTTGCAGAGGCGGCGGCTGTGGTCGTTGCTGTTGCTGCCCGTCTGATGAGTTCCGCATGGCGCGGTGGAGGGAGCAGGCTCAGGATTTGGTCGGGAGAAGGTGAGAGTGGTGGCATTTACGATTATTATATACGAGGTAAGGGATTTCGATGTTTTCTGTCCTGGATTGCGATCATTTTTGGCTTGTTCTTGATGGTGATGCGGTCATCTTGATTGGGTGTTATGTGCAGCAGTCAGCAGTCTTGCTAGGTATCGCGGACTGAGACAATGGCAAGAAGAATGATGCATCGTACCATAGGTCGAGCAGATGTGAAATCAGTCATCAGCAACGCGCATTGTAGCAAAGCATGCCACCCCCAGGACTGAAAGACGTTTCACCTTGTGACGGTCAAAGGAAGGCTGCACTTGAGGATTTTGCCAAAGGAGCGTCTAGCATGGGTCAGTCGTGCCAAGACGCAGTACACTGGATGTACAGCGGGCCATACTATCATGGAACATGTTCTGATATATGCATGGCGGCTCGAATCTTTGGTACTTACACAATGACACACATAAAGAATCAAGAAGTATTAGCAGTCAGGCTGAACGGTTGGTTGGAGCAAGTAAGTCGAGCTCTATAGACCACAGGTCCATTGTAGTATACTACACGGACGAAAAACGTGGGGCCGACTCCGGCTCCTCTACGCCCTCTGCGCCCACTGCGTCTTCATCGTCATCATGTTCATCGGGGGCGAGATAGACATCGTTCTGCGACGCGGTCCGACGACCTCCTGACCCTTCGTCGCTCGAGTGCATAGCGCTCAGAGGCGCTGAGGACGAGTCGTAAGATCCAACATCACTCGTCCCAAAACGAGTACTGATGATCTCTCGTGCCCACTGATCCCAGGTAGAGTACGAAGCCAATGCGCCCCGCGGGGGCAGATCCAGGGGCCGAGGAGATGGGTTCGGCTCTGCGTAAGAACTCCGCGCGGCTGTTGCCGTATGCGGGTGGCTGAAGATCGAGGGCTGGAATGTCCCGTGATTGTTTGCGGTGGGCGATGGGGCACCGGATCTTCCGTCGCCCCTCTCAAAAGTGGCATGCGAGCTCAGAGGTCCTCTATCCACCGTAGGTCGATACGATGCAGGTAACATGTTTTGTGATCCCGCAGATATCGCAGCCAAGCGAGAATCAGCCTCTGTATGAGAGCTTTCGGCACCCGCCGAGCCATGTGGGCGGCCGAGGTTCGAAGCCTGGAACGTCCCATAGTCGTGGTTGGTGTCAGGCCGACGCGTAGGCGCACCCCTTCCGCCATCAGAGACAAAACTGGGATGCGAACTCAACGGTCCTCTATAAGTACCCGAATATGAATTGAGAGGAATCATCCGCATGGCAGCCTCGAATCGCGCTTGGTGGGCAGTGCGCTCAGCTCCCTGCCCTTGGACGTAAGGAGGGAATGGCGAGTCCCGAAGGCCCCGAAATAATGGATCAGGGAGGAACTCCCGATCTTCGCGCTCTGACCACCCGCCAACCGAGCCACGCAAGCCAATAGAGGAAACAACAATGGGGATGGGACTCGGCAGCCGGAGTGGCGAAGTGATATCCGCCGCTGTCCAGGGCATCGGCGCGGTACTGGTCAGTCCGGCCGTGGCGATGAATGGCGTATCAACGACTATCGTCTCGGGAATATAAGGAGGTGGCGTGGGAGCGGGCGCGAATCGAGGCGAAGCGGGGGAATAGTCCCACGTGCCCTCTGCGGAACCACCGTGCTCCACGTTTTCGTTTTCGTTTTCCTCCTCTTCCTCTATCACCACCACCTGGTCTTCGGCCTCGTTCCCGTTCCCATCATGGTCATGGTGATCTTGAGCTCCAGGGAGCTGGGACGAAACGGGGTTCACGGGATTGCGCGCCCCGTCTCTGCTGGGTGGGCTCTGTGGTCGACTAGACAGCAAAGTGGTATCCATATCGGCGTACGGTGTCAGTGCGCGAATGAGTATGCCGGGCATCGTGTTCGCCTCGATATCTGTCTGTGATCGTGCGCTCTATGACTCTGGTTTTGGAGGTGGCGATCTCTGGTATCCACTATCAGGCTAGATGATGAATGATGTTGAGCGATGTTTGACGGGTGGCAAATGCTGGACTCACAGATATATCGGGCACTGGCACCCTGCGCAATGTGCAATATTCAATGGGAATGGCCTTCGCTGACATCGTGAGTCGCAGCATCTCCGATGCTCGGAACCCTACTCATGTCTCTTGACCGCCAGACTTCCAGACTTTCAGACTTCCTTTCGAGACACTTCTACCTGGGCTCTCTGTCATCACGTCAGAAACACTACAACCTGCTACTGACAAAGGTCCGATTCGCACGCTACCACCGCATCTCAAGGTTGCTGTCACAGGACGCATCGTGATCACTGGTAGTCCTGGTATCAGCGCCACTCTGCCCGATTTGCCACTCGCCAAGTGCGTGTGCGTGTCAGAACCCTGAATTGGGTTCCACCGGTTACTGGAATATCATCATCGTGCTCGTACTCGTTCAACAGCAACAGTTCCTTCTCGACATCCTCTTCCTGTTCCACAAAGGTCCAGCCAGTTCGTCTTCTCTGTAGCACTTCCTCATCGTACACTTTCTCGATACAAGGAAAAAAGCGAGATACAGCGACACCATGTCCGACTCAGAAATCACCATGTACGTACACCGAGCCGGGTCCTTCCACGTCCCCGTCGGTCATGGACATGACCCGCCGATCTTTGTCATGCACATATGACAAGCAGCTGATTCGTTCACTGTCTGCGCAGAACCGTCAAGGGCCCTTCGGAGCTCAAGCTCTCCATCACCATCTCCCCGGCGAAGACCGTCGCCGAGCTCAAAGAGGAAATCGCGAGCCAGAGCGACGTGGAGAAAGATCGACAGCGTCTTATCTACTCTGGTGCGTCGCGCCAGCTGGGCGTTTAGTGCGAACGGAAAAGCTGACTCGCGCATGGCTGGCATGGCTTGCAGGCAAAGTATTGAAAGACGAAGATCCCATTTCGCAGTACAAGATCCAGGTGTGTCTCCCTCCTTTCTCCATGCATCCTGACCAAGTTCCAACAATCGCTAATTATGCTTGGCATTTATCTAGAACGGCCACACTATCCATATGGTCAAAGGCGCCGCAAAGGCAGCTGCTGCACCTGGTGCAGCCGCAAGTGCACCGGCAGGTAGCTCATCGACCCCAGCTCTCCCAAGATTACCTCAAATGGGCACTGGCCTGAACGTCGGGAGTAATCCGATCGATAACGTTGAGAACATCCATCATGTAAGTCAGCGTGTGATCTTATCGCTGCTCTACCGAACTTCAGATACTATACAGCATACTGACCATTGCGTTTGTTAGGGATTGGCTGGATTTAACCCCTTCACCGGCATGCAGGGGATGGAGAACCTCGGTGACCCCAACGCAGTAAGTCGCATGCGCGTCGTTCATCAATCTAGCTCGTACTGACGATGCTTATCCAGATGGCCAACATGATGCAAAGCCCCGAGTTTCTGCGGAGCATGTCGGATATGTTGGCAAGGCCAGAAGTAGTAGACCAGGTGCGCTATCCGCAGAGCCTGTGCGCGAATCAAACGTCAGCACTGATACTTTGGCATGTGCAGATGATCAGCGCCAATCCTCAACTAGCCGCCATGGGTCCTCAAGTCCGACAAATGATGCAAAGTCCCTTCTTCAGACAGATGATCTCCAATCCTGACACTTTGCGCATGGTGAGTGATCGGCCGTCACCCAGCAGGCCGTGACTAT
>JALPCB010000178.1:0-39130 GCA_026538395.1 Cryptococcus sp. GC_Crypt_3
CTATTATAGTAGCATCGGACCCTGAGAGCACAAAGCACAAATCACAAACCACAAACCACAGCTCACAGCTCACACACTGGTAGACAGGCGATCATCCACCAAACACCGTGACTACCACGCCAGCTGCTCAGCGACAGCTCGTACAGCACCGAGCATAGAGCATCGCACACTACAGCTCAGCAGCGCAGAGCTCAGTGGCTTACAGCTTCACACCGACAGGTAGAGGCACACTGGATCGGCTAATACGCTATTACCATTACGCTATTGCTATTCCAATCCAATCGCGTCTCACCGTTCCACCCCCCCCCCGGACCAATACCCTCATCCCACTCACACCATTCCGTACAAATTCACTCGAACAATCACGTACACGCCAGAGGACAAACACTACATACGGAACAAAGGATCCTCGTGAGAATCAGGAACATGATATAGGCGCGCACCAGCACATGAATACATGAACAGATACACATGAACAAAACACACCATGTTCCGCCGCAATCACTCTTCCTCGGATCAATTCCAGCTCGGTCAGCCAGTCTCATCTGCCCCTGCCCCTGCTCCCGCGCCCAACAAAGCTAGCCCCAGCTCGTCTACCACAACGTCGCCAGCAGCATCCACGCGAAAACGAGCTGGAACAGCGGACGCGATCCGCTCTCAACCCGGATCGCCTTCATCGCTATTCTCCAGCACAGTTGGCGTCGCGCACGCACGCCAATCTGAGACAGCCGCGTCGTCTAGCACCCGCTCACCCGAACGAGATACTAGACGACGCACGCAAAGCAGCGAGTCTCCGACGTACCCTGCCACTACTCCCATCGCCGCTGGATTCAGTTCTCACGCGACGGCAAGAGCGTCGTCGTCGTCGCCATCGCCGTCTCCGTCGACCTCTGCGGGTATCGCAATACCCCAGCGCAATCCGAAGGCAGCCAACGTCTCACCTCGGCTCGGCTCGAGCCCTACTTTGGGCGAGCAGCGCGATCGAAAACGACATTCCCCTCGCGCAAGCAAAGGATCATTTAGCGCTAGAATGGAGTCCGTGGAAGAGGCTGAGCGTCGACGGGCACGTATCAGGCCGGACAAGGACAGAGACGACAAGGACAGAGAGAGAGAATCCAGCGGTGATATGGATTTCGATCTCCCCCCTCAGAGAGAACAGAGGGACAAGACGCGCATATCGCCCTTGGCAAAGCGACTCGGCGAGGAACCACCCTCCATGCTTCCTCATCGACCAGATCATGACAGAACTACACAACCGTATCACGGCGCTATTATGGGTACTCTCACCGCCGCTAGCACTGATAACTCTCCCGCCTTGGGTTTCGGCGATCAAGTGGGCTTTGACGGCTCCATGACGATGGACGATATAATGGATACGTCTGCTGCGTCTCGCTCAGATGGGAGACACGGCAGCGCGAGCGGCGGGCAAGCTGCACCTAATATTGCACCTTGGCTTATAGATGATGGACCCAAACCTCCTGATCCCAGCAACACGTCGCCTGATCCTCAATTCCCGCGATCTGCTGCTACCCTTAGAGAGAAGGAGACTTCGCGAAAATCGTCGATGCAAGTACTCAATCACTTTGCATCTGTCCCGTCATTGCCCAAGATCAGACGGACCGGCACTGTGGATACTTTGGCGGAGGCAGGAATTAATCGGACTACATCACGGTCAGGATCCCAGCCTTCTGCCGTTCCTCCCAGCTCAATAAGCAACGTCACTGCGATTTCATCCACTTCCAGCGGCCAGGATGACTCGCGAAGGTCCCGAGCTGGCTCTGGCGACAGTTCACAGACGTTGTCTGCCGGGCAACGTGCTGCACGAAGCGGTTCTCCTGGTTCGGAATCTGTCCATTTGCCCCCGCCTTCACAAGGCGTAGCGCGACACGGCAGTGTCGCTAGAGTGGGGCGTTTCGGAAGCACTGCTAGCCGAGCAAGCGAGGTAGGCAGTTCAAGCAGCGAGAGGAAGAAAGGGTTCTTGGGCGGTCTCTTGAAACGAAAGAATGGACACTCTGTATCATATAGTGAGCACCTACAGCGCGACTTGGACCGCAAGCTGATGAGGTGTAGATCCCGATTTTAACCCGGGAGACGGTCAGCATCGAGGGTCTATCGCGTCAGGTTCTGCCAGCTCAAAAGCTAGCGTCACCTCCACAAGCTCGCTCCGTCCGCGCAGTCCAAGTAACGGTGCTCCTTCAGAACGAAATTCAGAATTTGGCAGATCATTCCAACAAGGATCAAACTACATGCCTGAAGGGGCCATCTCGCCATTGCACGAGGTCACCGAAACTCCCTTCCATCTGGATATGAATTTAGATGACATGGAGGGTATCGTCGACACTACCAAAGCGAACGCAGCTCCCTCCGGTGGCAGTGGACCAACCACTAGTACTTCCGGTTCAAACAGTGGTTCGATGTTGTTGCAAGATGCGTTGCACCATACCAGCAGCTTCGCTACGTCAAATACCAGTGGAGACTCGGCTGGCTCATCTGGTTCAGGAAGTAACGCGCCTACTGGACGTGCTGTAGTCGCGGAAGCAGACCGACAATCCGGTCCATTCTCCCGGCAGAACCCCTTCTCCTCTGGCAGTTCATTTGGGTCCATCGAAGCCAAGCCGTTCACTCCGCCCTCACCTCATACTCTTTCCCCGAAACATCATCTGCCTCCATCCACTCAACCACGCCGGCCGTCCCAGCTCCGTAACGTCAAGATGGGCTCGATGGATTCATCAAGCAGCGATGCGCAAGATGGTGGAGTCCTGCAGCCACTTGCACCCGCCTGGGCGACAGGACCTTCTCCAAATCAGCCTACTGTGTTCAACGATCCGTTTAGTTCGGGTGTCTCGCTCAAACCACCGACGGAGGAAAGCTCGTCCATCAAATCCGGACCTGGATCTGTGTCCGGATCTGTACCGCCTTTCGATGCGGAGACCCGTACCTCTGATGGCGGCGCCGGACTTGCAGTGCCTGCGGCCGCATGGGCTGCACCAGAGTCTTGGGGTGTAGAAGGCGATGACGAACCGCAAGAGGAGGATACCACCAGTGAGGAGGATGACGAACAATGGGTTGCGGAATCTGCAGGCCAGCCTAGTCAGGTCGAGCAGGGAGTCCAAAACGTCGATCAAAGTGTGTCCCCGTCCCCGAGCAAGAAGCCTCCTCCATTTGGGTCCAAACCCTCTCAGAATGGGGCGCCTGGATCTTCAAGAGGCTCCGCAGGTCGACCTCCAACCGGTGGACAGAGGAAAATCAAGACGTCCAGCGGGAGACCCTCCACGTCTGCGAAAGCTGGCACGAGTGGACGACCTGGTACCAGCGGTAGTGGGCACGGCGTCGCGTTGCAAGTGAGTGACAGATGGATAAGAACACGATGCTGACTCTCTTAGCACTGGATGAGGGTATATCGTGTCGACGGAAGTCACACACTGCACGAATTACCGCTGTCTTCCTCCGTTTCCGATCTCATCGGTATCCTTTCGAGATCGGCTGATGGTCCGTCGGGGAAGAAGGTTACGACGAACATGAAGTTGTATCTGCGAGAAAGGGGTCAAGGTAAGCACAAACGTATCTACTAATGAAATTATGCTGATTACCTCAAAGACCGGATGCTACTGCCTTCTGAGAAGCCCCTCGCTATTCAACATCGTCGTTTGCTGCAAGCAGGATTTACGGATATAGATTTCTTGGAAGAAATCGGCAAAGGCGACTTGGCGATTCTATGTCGCTTTGTCTACCAAGTCCCTGCGTTGCCCGTCATGGATCCTGTGAGTCGCCGCGAAATGGAATTTGCTAACATAAGCAGGAGGAGGAAAGCTCGTACGACTCCTTCGAGTTCATCGATATCGCTGGACGAGATCTTCAGACTATCCCTATCTTCTTGCATCTGCACGCCCACAATATCATCATCTTGAACGCTTCTCGAAATCCAATGACGGAATTGCCCCTCGACTTCATTCAAGCATGCACGAGCCTCAAAGAGTTGCGAATGTCGTACATGGCATTGAAGCGCGTTCCTGCCAGCATTCGGGCGAGCACCACTCTTGCCCGACTCGACGTGTCATGTAACCGCATAGCGGATCTGGAGTCGGTCCCGCTCAATGAAGTCGAAACTCTCGTCTCGCTCAAGGTGCAGAACAACAAGCTCACCTCGATGCCACGCTACTTTGCGCAAATGAAATCGCTCAAATACTTGAACATCTCCAATAACAAGTTTGAAGCTTTCCCCTCGGTGGTCTGCGAAATGTCAAACCTCGTGGATCTCGATCTGTCTTTCAACAATATCACCGAGTTGCCATCGAAAATGTCCGAGTTGAAGTCACTAGAACGACTCGCATTGTTCAGTAACGAGCTCACTCGCTTGCCCGAGTCTTTCAGCACCTTGGCGAATCTGCGCATCTTGGACGTTAGACGGAATGTCATCAACGACCTCAGCGTTGTCTACGCTTTGCCCAATCTGGCTACCCTTCAGGCCGATTTCAACAATGTCGTCACTCTCGACGCACAGCTTGGCGGTAATGTTCGCAAATTCAGCGTTCCACATAACTCTGTCACCCGGTTCACTCTTGCGCCACCTCCCAATATGGCTGTCATGACATACATGCTCACCAACCTCGATTTGTCACACGGAAAAATCGCCAGCTTGACAGACGACTCGTTCAGCGGGTTGACCAACCTCGTCACGCTCAATCTCAATTTCAATCAACTTACCAAGCTGCCTTCGACTCTTGACCGACTTCAAAGCCTCGAGGTCTTCTCTTGTACCGATAACATGCTGCATACGCTGCCGGACGGATTCGGCAAGTGTCAAAGGCTGCGTGAGATCAACCTTCACAACAACAATCTCAAGATGCTCAACAGTGATCTTTGGCTTTGTGGCTCACTGGAGGTGCTGAATGCCAGTTCCAACTTGCTCGACGGCTTCGAGCCTTTGCCAGACAACTGGCAAGAGTACTACTCCTCGGACATGTACAAAATGTCCAATGCGTACGCCATGGCGATCGATAAATCGGTAATACCTGCTTTCCCTCCTGCGGGGAGCTGTGCTAAACGCCTCTATCTCGGTGACAATCGCATAACCGACGATATCTTTCACTATATTGCGGTTCTGCCATTCATCAAAGTCATCAACCTCAGCTTCAACGATATTCAGGAGATCCCACCCACGACTCTGAGCAAGCTGGACAAACTGGAGTCCTTGTTCCTGAGCGGAAATAAGTTGACAAGTCTGCCTTCGGAGGATTTGGAAAAGCTTGTTTCGCTACGAACACTGCATCTCAACGGCAATAAGCTGCAGACGTTGCCTTCCGAACTCGGAGCGATCAAGACGTTGCAGCATCTCGACGTTGGAAGCAATGTGCTCAAGTACAATATTGCTAATTGGCCTTATGACTGGAATTGGTGAGCTCATAAGATTCGCATTTCTGAGCTGGCTGACCCCTTGCCAGGAACTGGAACACGGCTCTACGTTATCTCAATTTGTCGGGTAACAAACGACTCGAGATCAAGCCGACCTCTGCACAAGAAATGTCGCATGTGTCAAGCTTCCGCAAAGAGTTATCAGACTTCACCGCTTTGACTCAGCTGCGAGTCTTAGGTCTCATGGATGTCACCCTGCGTATACCGACTCTGCCCGACGAGAGTGAGGAGAAACGAGTGCGAACGTCCTTCTCCGACATCAATAACATGGCGTACGGTATCTCCGACATGCTGGGTACCCTTGAGCATCTCACCATGTTTGACTTGGTCGTGCCAAATTTCCGCGGTCGTGATAACGAGTGCCTCTTCGGAATGTTCGGTCGTGCTATCTCCACAGGGCAATCGGGAAAGATTCCGAAATACGTCCAGGTTACTTTCGCAGACGTGCTGGCGAAACAGCTCGGTAAATTGCAAGAGGGCGAAGATGTTGGTCAAGCGCTTCGACGAACTTTCCTAGCGACGAACAGGAAAACATTTGAGCATTTCTTCAATGGTCAGGTGAGCGGTAGAAGGGGATCGTCGGCGAGCAACGCTACTATCGATGGAACCCTGCGCGGCTGGCAGCCAGGCATTGGATCGATATTCCGTACAGGATCGTCAGGTGCGGTAGTCTACCTTGTCGACAAGACGCTGCATGTCGGTAATATCGGTGACACCCTGGTCGTGCTCTCACGCAAGGGTGAAGCGGAATTGCTGTCGAAACGACATGATCCGACAGATCGAGAGGAAACTGCCAGAATTCGAAAGGCCGAGTCCTGGGTATCCACAAAGGGCTTTATCAACGATGACAAGGATGTTGACATCTCACGAGCGTTTGGCTACTGGCACAGCTACCCCGCTGTCAACGCAAGTCCAGAAATTCGAACGCGACAGCTCGCCGAATCAGATGAATTCGTCATTATTGGCAACCATGCCTTGTGGAAGTGCTGCTCTTACCAAACCGCCGTGGACATTGCGCGGACAGAGAAGGACGATCCGATGATGGCGGCGCAAAAGCTGAGAGACTTTGCTATCTCGTACGGTGCTGAAGGCAGCGTCATGGTCATGGTCGTCAACATCTCCGATCTGTTCTTTGGCCGCGGTGGTCAGCGACCTCGAGGTATGACCAATGCGCAAGGCTCAGCGGAAGCGACGGCGGATGGCGGAGGCAAGCGGAACCCGCGTCGACGAGAAGAGGTCATCGACCGAACGCTGAACCGACTTCAAAGGGAAATCGAGCCACCAACAGGTCAGATCGCCATTGTTTTCACGGACATTGTCAACTCGACAAGCCTGTGGGAAACCAACCCGGGAATGCCTACAGCCATCAAAATGCATCATTCGTTGATGCGAAGGCAACTACGTCTTGATGGTGGTTACGAGGTCAAGACGGAAGGAGACTCGTTCATGGTGTCCTTCCAGTCCGTGACTGCTGCGTTACTATGGTGTTTCAACTGTCAAATCGGCCTGCTGTCGGCAGAATGGCCGCGCGAGCTTCTCGAGGCAAATGATGGCAAGGTCGTGTACGACTCGAATGGAACATTGGTCCAGCGTGGTCTGAGAGTGCGTATGGGAGTACATTGGGGAGCGCCTGAATGCGAGCGTGACCCTATCACCCGACGTATGGATTACTACGGTCCCATGGTCAACAGAGCTGCTCGAATTAACGCCAGTGCAGATGGTGGACAGCTGATGGCAAGTCGCGATGTCATCAAGGAGATTGGTTTAGTGCGCGAATTCCTCGAGACCAGCGACGAGGAGGCATTAGCCGACCTTTCTTCGGACCTGAAGCGAGAACTGATGGAGCTGAGACGTATTGGTGTCGAGGTCAAGGATATGGGCGAGCGCAAGCTCAAGGGGTTAGAGGGTGAGTGTGGCGATTTGCAGTCAGAGGGCTTGACGGTGCTGATTTCCCATTCGATCTTTAGTGCCCGAGAAGCTTCACCTGTTGTACCCCAAGACCCTCTCTGGACGACTGGAACTATCCAATGACCTGCGTAAAGAAGTGGAAGTGACGGACGATCGAAAGCTTACGGAAGCTCGAGTAATCGACATCGAGCAGGTCCGCGAGCTCTCTTCCCTCTGTCTGCGCCTCGAGGCGATATGCTCGTTGCAAGCCACGAACTCTACGCCCGACTCGCCTTCTTCGGCTTTGACAGCGTCGAAGAAATCGCCCTTCCCACCGACGCACGATGGGCAATCCGAGCTTTCCGTGCAGATCGCCAAGATGCCAACACCGCCCAGTCATCTCGGACCGACGGTGACGAACGAAATGACCGATGAGGAATTATTGGTTGTCATTGATAGCTTGACGGGAAGGGTCGAGAATGCCCTTTCGACTCTGGTGAGTTGCTCTTCACCCCAGCTGACAAGAACATGCGCTGACAAATGGTTCGTTATGTTCACAGTACATCAAACAGCTTGGGGGATTCAGTTCGGTGCTGGCGGCGCTCGAACAAGCCACAAGGATCGACCAAAAACTCATCGTGCACGCCATGTCATTGATGAATGGCGCCATGGGTCGGTGATGCTGAAGTGCTGCAGTGGTGGATGAGGGGTGTGTTGAGTAACGTGTGTGGTGTCTTTGCAGGAATTTTCGGATCTAGAGCATGACATCGCCCGCAGATAGCCGGTCATACAGAGTATATCAACCATATCATATCATAATATATCATACAGTATCGTATTCGTGCATCTAGTAGCTTGACAAGTCATATATTGCATGTACCCTCGTGTTCCTTCCCTGGTATCTGCTATTGCACTACGCCATCGCTTGTTGCCTCCGGTTACCACTACCGATACGAAGTCACGTCAGTCGCTGGATGTAGCGGTGCTGCTCAGCTCTAACGTGTTGACCATAGACTTCCGTTACACAAGAATGCGGTAGTCGACGAGGCGTATCATCTTGCGTTCTTGCGCTGAGATTGAATTCACTTAGTATGGTATATATTGTATAACAAGCATGAGTAAAACATCTACGGCCATAGAGCCCAGAAAACGCCGCATCCCGTCTGATCTGCGCAGCTAAGATGGGCATCGCGGGGTTAGTACCAGAGTGGGGGACCATCTGGGAATCCCTCGTGCTGTAGTTTTTTTTGCTTTTTGTCGACTACAAACTGCTCAACTCGTAGTATCGACGTCGCATCGACGAGATACCTTTGGGAAGAGATGGTAGTTGTAGAGTAGGAATCGATTGGATCTACGCGGAGCTTCGTTTTTGATCGATTGTGATGGGTGGTGGAAAAAATCAGGTGCAATCACTTCCTCATTATTGATGCAGAAGTGGCACTGGACTCGAGCACGAAGCATTTGCCATATGAGTATGGCACATGTCTGCGTAGGTAATTATCTACCAGTACTCGCCACCACCCAGTCGGGCGACAATGGCGACGAACGCAGTCACATCACACTAATCAGAAGCAGGCGCAGTGCTGGCTTCCTGTCCCGAATGGGAACTCTCATCAACGAGCGATTCCAACAATCCCAGAGGGTAATACACCAGCGGTCCTGGGACTGTGCCGTGGAGCTGGCCGACAACACTCGACAGCTTAGATACGCGATCGTCCAATGCACTCGTGGAACTCGTGACTGACAGACCCAGGCCTTTGCTCAGTTTCGACCGCATGGTGGAAATGAGTTCCGAGCGAAGAATTGGATCAAGCTCTGAGAAGGACCTTCGCACGTACGAGGCAAGTTCTTCGCCTTGGTCCGACATGGCAGTATTGAGCTTCTCAAAGCACTCATGGGCGTAGGACCTGAGAGGCCCATCGTCCATTCGAGCACAACCAGTACAGTATCTTTCCTCGCGGCTTTCTTCGGCAAGACCGTAGAACCAATTCTTTCCCGCATCAGTCTGGGCGAGCTCAGGTGGAACGATCGGTGCCCCCTCCCAATCCTTGAATGAATGCTTGAATACACAGGTCCGCTGTGGTTCTTTCGCCCCGTCAAGATACTTTACAGCTGCGTCCGCGGTCTCGTTGATCAACATCTTCGCCGTATCGACAGGGATCGAACTTGCTTCCGACTCCACACCCATCGCAGCGCTTGAAGGTTCCATGGGACTGTTGGTCTTGGAACTTTGCGCCAATCGCGCCAAGTTTGCGCGGAACCTCTTCTCGGCCGGTATCAACGCCATGTCCAATTGGCTTTCGGAGGCAATCGAAACGCCGCAGTGATCGTCGTGATAGATTGAGGGTGATTCCATGATGGTTCTGACGGTCGTCAGGACAATCAGTCTCGCTGTGTCGCCTGAGTAGGGAAATGGACAACAGAAACGGTCAATGACACTCGCGTTCCTAGTATCCGATCGTAGTGCTGATGTCAATCTGATAAGATGATGTGTGAGTAAGCTAAGTATCAAGTTGCAAAAGCAAGCTTGGGTGAAGACAAGATGGAGGGAATGGGTTGGACCCGGCCGACACCACAGCAGGCTCTCTCCTTACATACACAAAGACCTGACTGGCAAGTTCGTGCAGGGGTTCAACTTAGAAAGCGTCTGCTTTCGCCCCATAGGCGTGATGAAAGGAAAGTGATAAAACAAGACACACGCGTTATACGGTAGTTTCAGAATGAACGGCCTTTCGAAAAGAGGTGCGACAAATGATAGATGATATGCATGATATGTACTGTGTCATTGTGTCATTCAGTCGCTGCTCTTGCGCTGCTTGAGCTTGGGCGAGACATATCTCTACGCCCGAGCCTTCTCGCTGCCGTCCTGCTGCTCCGTCAGACCTTGAACTTCTTCAGCCAAGCCTTCTAAATCCTGCACGGCCTTCTCCCAAGCAGCTTCTCTCGCTTCCTCGACTCTCAGTCGCTTCGCGCTCAAGGGGTATCCATATCGGACCTCCTTTGGCACCTTGCCATAGACAGTTGCTGACTCTGCTCCGCGATATTGCGTGAAGACCGAGTTGATGAACTCGTCCTCCTCGGCTGTCCATTTCGCGCGGAATAAGTTGATCCCAACCAGGTCCGTTGCCGCGAGCTTGTTCGCGGAGAGGTAATCACGTAACTCAAAGTTCTCTCTTGTCTGGGGCGTAGCAGAGCTACTGGAAGAGGACTGCTGGCGGAAGAGCAAGAAGACATAACGATGTTGTTTAGTCCCTTGCTCAGGCGCGGGAGGCTCCCATGACAAGACTTCGTTCCCGAGACCCGATTCCAGAAGATTACTCTCCCCGGAGAGCACGGACAGCGGGACGTCCGTCTTGAGGTAGTGCAGACGTTGGGTGAAGGAGTGCGTTTCGTGTGATGGCGCATCGGGATCGATGACGAGCAGGGTGTGGAGTGCATCTGGCGATGCATTTGAGTCTGTGGGTAAAGAGGGGTGGTGGAAAGGCTGGAAACGTAATGAGGGAGGCGAAGAGAATGTTGATGGTAGCTGATACGCTCCTGGCTCGATGTGCCCTGTGGAACTCGAAGACGAGGGTGCGAGAGTAAGCGGTGCCGTCGGTGGTATTTCCGACAATAGATCGGGGACGATGTCCAATTGCAGGACTCTTTGCATCAAAAGGTCCAGTCCGCCTTCCTTCTTCCACTCTTCCTCTGCCATCCACCGCATGATAGTCCGTCCGAACTGCCTTTTGCCAGCAGCAGCACGGAACTCTCGTCGTACTGCTGGGTCATTGGCGTAGGCTTCAATCTCCAATTTGTCTATCCGGCGTAATAGCTCTGCATCGGGTAAAGACGTATTGACCTTGGCTTTCAATTTGTCCAGCTTGGCCAAGGTGTTTGACCGATGTGAAGAGAGGTAGGACAGTGCCGCATCGTAAGCTGCAGATGTCCCGGCCGGAAGAGCTGGCTCGAATGACGACGATGAAGCTGAGCTGGACGGTAAGGTGGATGATGAGGCGGAAGAAGAAGCTGCACGGGCGAATGGCACAGCGACAAGATGCTGGGACCTGCTTGCTCTGGCCAGCATACGGGCGGATGTTTGGCGAGCTGCGGCCATCTCTGCGATTGAGTCTCTTTATGTATGTTATTGAGTATTGAGCGTCACTCAGCTAACAATGATAAAAGTTAGAACCCAAGTCCATCGAGAGCAGTGCCGAAGCGTGGAAATTAAAACGCCGAGAGATCATGTGATCTATATTGCCGAGTGTGGCAGAAGAGCCACCATTGCTCGGGCGGAATTCAGGGCAACTTAGTGTTCTTTTTGGCTACGCGTTTGGTTTTTATTGTCTGCTATCCTATCCTTTAGATCGGTTGTAACCTGTGACTCCCCGAGGTCTCACACCTGCTCCATCTCTGAGTCGTTCGGACCCTGGCGCCAAAGTTTGCGCCGCTGTCATGCCAGTGCCTGTGTCGGTGCCGGTCCAGAGGGTACACCTGGAGCCCACATCCAGTGCCAAGGTTGCTTCTTGGCTTCGAAAAGGTGCCGGCCGGGGTGTTTACGAGATTACACGGTTGCCGTAGTCTGATCGGTGTACCAGACTATCAGGTACAGTACACGTCCAGATTGGCAGACGCGAGTATGCGATACGGCGAAAGATTATCATGAGCGCGCGATTGTGCTCCATCCTATCGACCGTTCCCATTTACATGTCCGGGCGATTGAGTTCATCTTGATTTACTTATCTGACGCGCGTGTCATACAGTACCCATAGTATCAATTTTCACTAGACTGTGAGACGGCTCAAGGCTTCGACAGTTTTACAGAGCTTAGAGAGGCTCGACCTCTCCGCTTGCGGTACCACCTACGATGTCGCCATTACCGCCAGTACCGCGAATAGCACTGACGTTCACGCGTCGTCGACTGGGATACATCACATTCGTGTTCGCGACCTGCATCTTCTTCTTCTCATTACGGAGTCACGTCACGACTATCCCGTCCATCCCCTACTTCTTACCGGACTCATGGGACGCCGACGCCATCTCCAACTCATTAAGCCGCCCCGAGCTCGCGTCGCTGCTACACAAAGACCGCAAACCTGCGGCACAGGAGGACATCAAAGTTTCCTTGGAACCGTATTTCGACCCCAAGCCGCAATGGGGCCACCACCAACCCAATAGAGAGGACTACAAGTTCTATACTGATACCAAATTGAGAGAGCTGGCAGTGTGCGTCGCGACGGATACCTGTCGCGAAAACCAGACCAGTGTGAGTACGCTCTATTCTCCGTTCCGCAAGTGATATGAGCGGAGCTGAGATCTGCCGTTCGCGTGCAGGTCATCATATACGGCTTCATCCACGCTCACTTCCACGTCTACGACGGGTACATGGGTGGTGAAGGTATCTGGTGAGTGCGAGCGCCCAAGCTGAGCGATGAGCATCGAAGTGCAGCAAGCTGATACTGTGTGTCCAGGACTATGCACCTGGTGAGCAGCAGCAGCAGCAGCTTCGATATCGTGATGACCAGCTAAGCATCCTCCATGACAGACAGAGACACTGGAAAAATGGGGCTACACGGTCCTGCGTGCGCGAGACGACTGGCGTGAGCAGCGTTTGCGGTCGTACAAGATGAGACCGAAGCTGATGCACAACTTGGCTGCAGAGTACATGTGGTATATATATAACCAGATCCCGGATATGGTCAAGGTGAGTTGGTGCATTGATGGTAGGCTATGTTTGCTGACGTATACTCTCTGCTCAGGCAATCCTGGCATATCCCACTGGACAATATGGACCGTTTGCGGACGTCATGAAGTCGAAGCAGTTTATCGACGGCATTCCTGCGTGGAAGGTGAGCAGGCTCTAGCTGAGACACGATACGCGTAGTAGCTGACATCGTATTCCAGTACTTCTCGTATTACTACTTTCCGGACCATTACAGATCGGTAGTAGGCGATGCTTGGAACATTCACTCGGAGATAGGCTATGCTGCGAAGCAACGAAGTGAGTGGCGTTCTGGGGGTACAGTGATGCGTGCCAGGAGCTGATGGTTTCATTTGCGCAGACTTCACGTTCATCCCTTATATCGTTGAAGAAGCGACGAGTCCACCCTATACGCCGACGGAACAACGGCCGAACCAAGTGTACATCATGGCGAAGTACGTGCGATACTTCTACAAGGGCGCTCAGCCCGCTTGGGAGGACACGTCGTTCTTCGCTCGCGCGAAAGCAGAGCTGGAGCTGGAGTTCCCCGGATTCGAGTTCGTCGCGGGGTGCAAAGACGATCGCGGCAAAGACGAACAAGCCAAGAACCCTATGCCGATCCCGGACGGCGTGAGGAATCTCGGTCCGATGAACAAGACCGAATTCGAGGTTCAGCTGGCGAACTCGAAAGCTCTGTTGGGTATTGGGTGGCCCACCATCAGCCCTAGTCCGCACATCGCTCTCAGCCTTGTGAGTGAGATCATGGTCTGGTCCATATATCGCATGCTAATTGGAGCCGTTCATTCATAGGGAATCCCATTCATAAGTCCCGTAAGTCCAGACGTCGATTCCATTTACATACTCAGACAATGAGCTGACACAAACGCCGACTTGTAGTACAGCATGTATGGCTGGAGCTCATTCGACAAGCCCGAAACATGGGCGCAGAGTCAACACAACACGCTGCGAGCCCTGCGCGAGCCGTGAGTCGATGCTGCATCATGCGCTTTCACACTCCAACTGTCACTCCCGCGCTGACCATGATGCCCGGACTGAATAGATACGTCTACCACGTCCTGCGGAACGATTACGACGAATTCGTCAACGGTATAAGAGAATCCCTGCGGAACCCAATCCCCAAATTCAGATTACCGTACTACACGCGAGAATACCACGAGAGGGCAGTCTCGAAATGGCTTAATACGGATTGGAAGAGCAAAGCCGCGGGGATCCTGGAGCAGCGCAGGAAGGGCGTCGAGACGCAAAATGGCGATGCGGTGCTGGACTTCCTATTGTGATATTTTCGTAGTCGGTATTTTGGTTTTGAGAGGTAAATACAGAGACATGGCAGGCCCTTTTCCCTACGCATTACAGCTGGGCTGTAGTAGCTTGTACAATATCGCATCGCGTCATGCGTCATACAATAGAGGACTCATCATTTGGTTTGGATGCATCGTGCTTGGTCTCTTCATTGCAGCGTACTTTTTGAATAATACTCGGAGATGGGTGGCAAAAGAGGTGGACCACCTCCACCGACCACATTGCTCGCTACGAAGAACGGTGTGAGACATCTGACTTATAGTGACTACTCGAGTATATACATACATATATATATCTCAGCTGGAGGTCGTCACCCAGCATTGACCAAATTTGCTCTTGATCGCTGCACTTATATTTCTAGCCACCTGTACTCATGTAAGCATGCTCAGATCCTGACCGGGACACAATGTCGACAAGAGCTGTCCTCGCTAATTCCAATACTCTGACCGGTGACTGGCTTGCAGGACTAGCGATTCGAGACCCGAAGAAACGAATCCTAGACTCTCAGAGTCAAAGTCGGATGCCTCGTCTGCGTCTTCACTGTCTTCTCCGGCAGAGTCGTCGTCGACGAAGACTCCGAATCGTGAAGCCGACATCGACTCAAGCGGTGTCACGGGAGCCAATGTGCCCGACGCACCGCCTAGTGACTTGCAGCGGGTCGCACGACTGATCAAATCTGGCAAAGGTACGCAGATACACTCGCACTCTCATTCCCTCACATCCTTATGATCGACTCCTGACCGTGAATGATCTTTTCTAGCGAAGAACGTCATCCTGCTGCTCGGCGCAGGCATCTCGACTTCTGCGGGTATACCAGATTTCCGCTCGCCCGAAACTGGTCTTTATGCCAATCTGCAGGCGTTGAATCTACCGTTTCCCGAAGCTGTCTTTGAGCTAGGCTATTTCCGGAAGACCCCAGAGGTGAGTACGGGCCCGAGTACAGTGCGAGCGAGCTCTGCCCGGCATTTCGAGAATATCCGATTTGGAGTTACACACGATGTAGAGCTGATTCGCGCTTTGGTCTATAGCCGTTCTGGACTTTGGCCAAGGAGATATATCCGGGGAAACACTTTGTGAGCTCCTGCCTGCTCTTGTTTGATCTCTTTCCACTTCAAGTCACTGACAACCTCTGCCCAATGCTCGTAGCCAACACCAACGCACTACTTCCTCACATTACTGCACCAGCACGCAGCCATAAAACGAATCTTTACCCAGAATATCGATACCCTCGAAACCCTCGCTGGCGTCCCTCCCACATCCATCATTGAAGCACATGGCTCATTCGCGTCTGCCCACTGTCTCGATTGCAGCGCGCCAGCATCAAGGGAATACGTACTGGCGTCAGGTGTAAGACGGGGAGAGGTGGTGCGGTGCGAACGCGGTTGTGGGGGGTTGGTCAAGCCTGATATTGTCTTTTTCGGGGAGGGCTTACCTGATAAGTTCTTCAAGCATATCCCCGTGAGTCTATCAACTATCTATGACATCAATGGAGATGGAAGTTTGTCTCATGAGTCGGAAAACTGATACAAACATGTTCCTGGTACTCGTACGCTCGTAGGAACTGCGCAAATGCGATTTGCTCATAGTGATCGGCACTTCGCTCCAAGTCCAGCCATTTGCGAGTTTGGTAGACTACGTCCCCTCAACATGTCCACGACTACTGATCAACCGCGAGGCCGTCGGACCGTTTTCCCGTATACCAAATTCGAGATCGACCCGGTCTTCATTATCTGGTATTCTGTCCAAATCAAAATCACCCAAGGCTAAACGCGACCAAGAGAAGGAGAAGGAGAGGAGGGACATGTTCTGGCAGGGCGATGCGGACGATGGGGTCTGGCGCTTGGCTCATGAATTGGGGTGGAAAGATGAGTTGGAACAGCTTGTCCAACGCGGTCGTGAGACGTTGGAGAAGGAATGGGCAGAGTCAACAGGCAAAGAACAACATGTTGATTCTCCAGCTGCGAAACCTCAAGGTGGAGAAGAGGAAGCAAAGCTTCAGCCTGGGAACACTGGAGAAGCTGTACACGGCGTGGCCGGGAAGACAGAGAGGACGGAGGACGAGGAGCTGGAAGAGGCTATCAATAAACAGCTTAAGCTTTAGTCAGCAAGACTCTCCCTGCTGTCTTCTGCCTTCTCGTCTTCCCGCATCTGCTTCTTGCATATTTCCACATATCGAAAGTCAATCTGTACCCACTGTAGCCATATTCGTCGGCATGTCAGCTCCGTTGTCATGGATCATTTGCTAGCGTGCCCATTAGGTTCCACAGCACAACAGCGAAGCAAGCGAGGCACCATGTCGAAAATGCAACATGCAAGCCAGCAAGATGACAGATTTAGATCTCATGGGTACTGTGATATAGATGTGAAGAGGGACTAGGGTATGTAGGCGAGATATACAACGTTGAATCCGATATCAATGGTTCGTAGCACTCGTAGTACTCGTCGGCGTCGTCGTGGCGGTGGCATCGACTCCACGTTTCAAGGGCATCACAGGACGACGCACTTTTTTCCCCTCTTTCTCAGCCCGCCGCCCTTCTTTAGACTCTCCCTGACCGCAGCGTCAAATACCTCTTTCACGCCCCACCCCTCTTTAGCCGAACATTCCAAATACCTCCTCGCCCCAATCTCCTTCGCTACTTTCTCGCCTTCTATAGATGTTATAGGATTCGTTCCCTGTGCCGCCATCAGGGATGTCGTTTGTGGGTCCGAGCGAAGGTCCGTCTTCGTACATATTAACAAGAGCGGGACTGATTCGCAGAAATGCGCCATCTCGGGATACCACTGCGGTGCGAGCGCGAGCGCGAGCAAGAGCGAGGGATGAAGTGATAGGCGGGGTAGCACGCGGTGGTTGGTAGGTGAGGCATGTTAGTGAAGTTTATTGAGTCGAAGAGCCGAGCGGTAGGAAGAACAGCGTGTTGCGTTAGCGATCAGGCAGTAGGAATGAAACGGACACGCGAAGACAGCTCCGCCCTCCTCGTGGGCAAGTCTACGACTAGCCCCATCAAGACTCGCCCCACGATACAGAGGCGACATGTGTCAAGAACCGCACGTACCTTGTCCTGCACATTCAATAAGCTCGGCCGGTGATTACACGCGAAGACAATGAGGATGACGTCTGTATCATTGTAGCTTAACGGGCGGAGTCTGTCGAAATCCTCTTGTCCCGCCGTATCCCAAAGCGCCAGTTCGATGATCTTTGTCGGGTCCGTGGGCGAGGGGATCATCGTGATCAGATTCTCGAAAACTGTTGGAACGTATTGCTTCATCGCTGTATCAGCGCTTATTCACGGTATCTCCCATCGGTCGGATTGGGATAGCTTTGAGAAAGCGATTCCGTAGAGTGTTGGGACGAAGACTGTCTTGACATACCTCGGGAAAACGGTTCTCTGCATATACCGTCAACAGACATGTCTTCCCGCAACCTATTGCCAACAAACGCAGATTCAGTAACGCCACGCAGCTTCTTGATCAATCTCATCGCAGATCTCAGAATACAAAGGATTACTCACCACCATCGCCTACGACCACGAGCTTCCGCTTGATATCTGGCCGTCGCGTCGGCGCGCCATTATCATTATATGTCTGCGCATTGAAAGACAGGGTGTCAGCACCGTTCTAGGTCTATTTGGTAGTGATTGATCGGAACATTGCTGCGCGCTGACTCACAGACATGCTCAGCGGCGTTCGGTGAGAAGGTAGCGAGTGAATGTGGTGTTGGATATTACTGTTGGTATTGTTGCTGTTATTGCTATCGCGGTTATCGCTGTTGTTATTGTTGCCATTGACGATTGATCTTTTTGTCTATTTCGCTGTACTCTTACAACAGCATAACACAGATCAGACGCGTCGATATGCTCGAGCTTGATGACGTGTGTTTCCCCGGACTTGTATCAGCGGTGTCAGGACGGCATCAAATCTATCAGGCAATGTTGACACCAGAGCCCTCCACCTGCTTGCTGTATAAAAATGTTAGAGATGGTCTTTTTGCTTCACCTCCGACTCTGGATGAAGCCCACGCTCAGCCGGACGAGCAGCACAATGTCGCTCGTGCAGCAGCCCCCTCCTCCGCTGGAGTTAGACCGAGCAGCCACATCTAGTCCGACCGCGTATCGCGCCAGTCTTAGTCCTGCATCTCCAATAGCTTCCTCTTCGTCATTCCGGCCTAGTCCATCACCTCCACCTGCACCTATTCAAGGACCGGTACGCCCCAGATCTACTTCAGCGTCAAGAGCGTCATCATCAAGGGCAACTACACCTAGATCGTTACCGCCATGTAGAACAGATAGGAAATGGATATGTTCATACGAAAACTGCGGAAAGGCATATACCAAGCGGTCCAGATTGGCCGAGCATGAGCTCACCCACACAGGCGAGGTGAGCTACTTCACTTTCGTCTCCGCCATGAAATCAGGATTGACGTAATGAATCCAGCGACCCCACGCATGCCCTCAGTGTCCCAAGACATTCTTGCGCGACTCACATTTACGCGATCACATGCGCACGCACCTCTCCGTTGAGCAGAAACCGTTTGCTTGTCCAATAGCAGAATGCGGAAAGAGATTCTGGACTGCTCAGCACCTCAAGAAGCACGAGGAGTATCATGTTAGAGCAGAGGTGTATAGTGTGAGCTGCCACGTCCTATCGGAGGGGGAAAGTGAAGCTCACTTGCAACGATGCGTGTATAGTGTGAAGAGTGTGATCAGACGTTCTCGAAGAGTCATTTGCTCCGTGACCATATCACCATTGCGCATATGCCGGAGGGCACGAAGCCATGGCCCTGCGAGCATACTGGTTGCGGAGCATCGTTCGCACTCAAAAGTCATCTGACGAGACATCAGAAGACGCATGATCGTGAGTCCACACTAGAAAGTCGAGATGCATGACTGACTCGTGATTGATGATATAGCAAATCGATATACCTGCTCGCACCCTTCTCACGGGAACGAATTCCCCTCGTTCCCCGTCTGGTCAGCTTTGCAGACCCATATGCACCAAGCGCACCCGCCCATCTGTCCCCATCTTGAATGCCATGGTCGAATCTTCAAATCTGCTCAGCGACTACGAGAACATCTCAAAGTCCACGCTGATAGAGAAGCGGATATGGCTGCGCAAGAAGCAGCGAGGACGGAGGATGCTGCGTCTGGTATCCAGCTGCCTGTGGAGGTGCCGCCCGTCATTGCGGATGGGATGCTGCGGCGAGCTAAGAGACGGCGAAGCGAGGTCTCGGACGGCGGGAAGAGTCCCAAATTGCCTCGGGTGATAGATGGCGAAGCGGGTAAAACTCATGCTTGCGATTACGAAGATTGCGAGAAAAAGTTCAAAACGGTGTGTGACGCTTCCATCTCTCTACTTTGATGTGTGACTTCAAGACATCTTCACACCTGCGCACTAAGCTGATCCCGTTTTCGCTTTGCAGAAATTCGCACTGAATACACACCGCAATGCCGTCCACCTCAAGATACGCAGCCATACTTGCCCAATAGAGGGATGCGGCAAGACGTACCCCCACTTGGCAACGCTGAACAAACATATTGCGTCTCACTCGAGACCCCCGACTCCAGCGCTTGGCGTTGGACAAGTGTCGGCGGCCAGCAAAGCTGATAAGAGCGGCAAATCAGCTTTGACGGGGATCGATAAAGCCGAGATGCGGCGATTCGGTTGTCCCGCCTGGGCTTATATCGCGGGACAGCAGCAGCATGTTCATCCTCTGGCACAAATGGATGACTGTGCTTCGACACGTTATGCAATGGATCAACAGGAGGAAGTGGTACATGTGAAACAAGAGCCAGACGTCGAGGCTGTCATATCGCCAGAGACACGTCTGGCACAAGAAGGCCAAGGGGAGCAAGAGGAAGAACGGTGCATGCTCAGATTCTGGCGGGTGTACGATGTACGCCGACATCTGAGAGCGGAGCATGGGATCGAGCTCGAGGATATGGAGGTGCGGCAGTTACTTGTGGATTCCGGTCAGACGGGTGACCGGGCGTAGGCTTTTCTCGTGATGCGCATCATTGGGCGCGTTCGAAGGGAGTCAAGGCTTGTACTTTGCTCGCTAAGTATAGGGGACACTTTTGGATCTTGACGATCTTGATGACAAACGGCAAAACGGATGACCTTACGAATATACATACTTTACGACATGTGATGATGACTGCTACAATATGCAATATGCGATATTAGATATGGTACAAAGTACAACGATTCTCCTTGATACTACAATGCAGCGCAGTACGAGGTATCTCAGCTATCCCAGCCGCTATTGACCTCGCGTGCCGCCGGATGCTGCCAATCGTATTCGTATTGCGCATACCGCTTTGCAGCGCTATGTAAGCAGACATCTAGCACATCGTCCGACGTAGATGATGCAGTATGGTCTATATCGACAGTCTGATTGTCAGGAACATCCAGCGGAGCAGTTGTAGCACTTCGGAACCATGGTGAGTTGAGCGCTGTCGAGGCTGCAATCCTTTTTGAGGGATCGAGAGCGAGTAAGCCGTCTATCAGTCTTAGGGCGTGAGGCGTGTGAGCGTCAGGTATCGTTATTCCCTCCAAGACCTGGCTGAGCTGTGTAGGCTGACATGGTGGGAAACTAATCTTGCCGGCATCGGGAAGTAGGTGGAAGTCCTGAAGAACAAGGGTTCCACAACTTGTCAGCGTCGACGCCAACTCGTTAATGAGCGAGGTAGTATCGACTCGGACGTCTGCAGTAGAATGTAACTGAGAGGCGCACTCACTATCCAATTGTCTGTGGTGGGAGTACCTCTGATACGGAATATACTGCCGGCCAGACCCAGAGCACCGAACGAATCGTCAAAGAGGGTTCTTCTCCCTTTCGCTCGAGTATCGGGCGAACGACCACCTTCAAGGGGATCATATTCGCCTTCACTATCGCTATCGTCTTCTTCTCGCGGAGGCGATCCACTGTCAGAATCCGACTGGGCAAACGAGTCGTCTGCGCCATTTGTGCTTGATGATGAAGCACATCCTGTTGATCTGGGCAGGAACAGTTCTGCGATCACTGTTCCTGCAGCCCAGAGGTCGATGGCGCGCGCGTCGTACGTTGTTGGCGAGAAGAGTAATTCTGGCGCGCGATATGGTCTACGAGCGACGGGTACGACGAGATGAAATTGGTCGTCAGCTCTATGATATGCCTTCCCTCAAGCTGGTCCAAAGCGACGATATTGGTCACATCCAGCACAGTGAGATGAGAAGGACATACCCCGTCCCCACATCGCAGCACATATCCTCTCGGGTCTCCTCCCACTCGTCCCCAGTCGCTCCAGACGCTTCTGCGTCAGCTACAAAATCTGCAGAGTAGTCCTCGCTGATCCAGGCAGTTCCGAAATCGACTAATTTCAGAGTCCGATCCCAGTCGAAGAGGATATTGGAGGGATTGATATCCCGATGCGCGATAGAGGGCGATTGGGCATGGAGGTATTCCACTGCAGAGAGAAGTTGATAGCTTATTGATCTTGAGAGAGTGGACCAGTCTTGAGAACTCGATGAAGTAGGAGACGAGTCGTATAACGGGGCAAAGAGTACGTCCCGCAGCGAACAGGCGTAGAGTGGCACGATGAGGCGGTGTTCCCACGCAGAGGCGGACCAGGCGTACTCGAGCAACTCTCCAATCTGTGTACGTCCACGTCCAGGTCCAGAGTCGCCAAGATGCGATCAGCGCTGAGTCACAAAAAGTGATACGGACAAGTCTTAAGACCCGAGAGGTGTTCCAGTTTCTAGAAACGGAGTGATTGGGAGAGCAGAACGGGGACGTACATTCTTATGCGAGAGGCTCTGCAGTATCCTGCTTTCCTTCAGGACGTCGTGCGGTTTGGTCCAATTTGATCTCCCACTTTGTCCCCCGCGCACGAGCTTGATCGCCCTCCACCGTGTACTGATCTCTTCGAATGATGAGCACCGTTGTTGACTTCCGCAGCACTGGCGCTGGAAGGCCTCGTGCTCATGCGCTGGAGCATTCTCGTTCTTGATTTCGATTTCGGCCTCGACCTCTTCATCGCAATCTTGCGCTGACTGGTCAGAGCGTCGAGTAGAGAGATGCTCTGGTATCCGTATAGCGATCAAGTTCCCTTGTCGACCTGCATCAGACTCGTCAGCTCTTGTCCAGTTTACCTCATGGTATCCTCTTGTAGCCTGGGAACTACGTTGCCATGGGTTAATATTTGAGAAACACTTACCATTCGCAATAGGAATCACGAGCTGTCTCGGACGAGCAGGCTCAGCTTTGCTCTGCTCCATTATGGCACGCTGAATATCACCGCGACATACTCCTCGTCAAGCGTTGGTTGGAATTGCTGAAGATCTGTAATGTAATAGCGTCAATAACATCGTCGAAGCCAGAAAAATCATCATGAGCTACGAGTACTCGAGTAGTCGGACGCGCGAGGTGGAGGTCGTCCGTCCACCCGGAGTGACTTGTACGTTATCAGACAATGATACATTGCCATTGATTACTGCCTCTCCCACATATGGCCTAGTCTCAAAGTATACTCATGCATACATATGCATAACTCACTCGCATCAAGCGTGAAAGGTCGTCTCCTCTCTCTCTCTCTACTCGGAAGCTGGGAAGCTGGAGTCAAACTCTATGTGTACATATACAACGCGAACGATCTGAACGATCTGACGATCTGACGATCTGGAAGTCTACTCTGTCACTCTACCACTGTGCGAGAAAATATAGATGGGTGTAAAGTTTATACAAACATGTCGGGTCAAGTGTAGCGGAAATAAGAAACGCAAATGAGAATAGCAAAATCAAAGCTCGCCACACCGCACCTCACCCCACTACGCCTCACTCATGACCACATCCCCTTCTCCAGGCGCTAAGCCAGCGCCAAACCCGCCAGCAAGGACGTCCACTAACCACCCTTTTTCTTCAGGTGCCAATGCCTCTTTCCCGGCTCGCGCGCGCAGGACAACAGGGTGGTTGATCACATGCTCCATTGTCGGTCTTGCCGCGGGATCGGCGTTCATGCACTGGGTGATCAAGTCGCACAGTGCTGGTGAAAGCGGTGATAGGTCCACCACGGAGAAGTCGTTAGTGCGGAGAGCCTGCCAGGGCGCGCCGCCGTCTGGGACGCAGATATTGGTCGATACTTCAAGTATCACCAGGCCAAAGCTGCGGGAGAAAGTCGCGATGTCAGTCTCAACAATGTTCAGAAGGGTCAGGTATACAACGCACCTGAATACGTCGGCAGCCATGACAAACAGTCCCCGAAGCATCTCTGGCGGCATATAAAGCCTATCACCCTCCCTCTCAAGCTT
The DNA here is from genome assembly GCA_026538395.1 of Cryptococcus sp. GC_Crypt_3. NCBI lineage: Eukaryota > Fungi > Basidiomycota > Tremellomycetes > Tremellales > Cryptococcaceae > Cryptococcus > Cryptococcus sp. GC_Crypt_3. The sequence continues at coordinate 23,582 of JALPCB010000178.1, forward strand.
TTCTCCTCTGCCTGTGGTCGTTGACATACTCGAGGTCGAACCAGCATCGAGGCCTGAGCCTTTGAGGATCTCTGCCGCGTCGATGCGAGGCCAGCGAGTCGCCAAGCCGAAATCGCCAATCTTCAATGAACCGGTAGCTGAGATCAGGATGTTGGCCGGCTTGATGTCGAAGTGAATCACCCCGTTTGAGTGAATGTGGTTGATGCCCTGTGTTTTGATGCGCAATCAGTCACCTTCTCCTCACGATTAAGATCCGCAACACTCACATCGCTCAGCTCGCGAACGATCTTCCACACACGTCCCTCGTCAAGGCGTTCGACGACTCGACCATACTCCTCGAGGAAAAACGACAGTGTGCCCAAGCACAATTCAGTCTGGATGAAAAGCTGGCGGTTCTGCTCCCATGCGTCTTCGAAGCGGATCACGTGTGAACACGAGGTGCGGGACAAGTGACGGAGTATATCGACCTCTTCCAGATGGCGAAGCCTGCGTTGGGTTGTCAGTCGACGCAGTAACACAGAATAATGTGGTAGTACTTACCGGTCCTTGACACCGTCGAATACTCCTCTGGCCTTTTTGACGGCATACAGCCCATCCCCATGCCTGTCCTGAACCTTGACAACAGTAGAGAAAGCTCCCTTGCCAAGTACTTCGAGGGTGATGAAGCGTCTCTCGAAAACGTCTTCTTCTTCAGGCTGGTTGGTACCCGTCGCGGGATGTGATTGACGGTGATGGAGAGTCCGTTGATGTTGTGGTTTTGGAGGTGGGAAAGCCGGAAGAGATAGGCGAGGCATGATGCCACTTGAGGTGCTAGTAGAGCCAGGTGGGCGGGATGGCGCAAGAGTTGCTGTCAGAGTCGATGAGTGAAGCGTTTTGGGGCTAGGTGTAGGGGTGATCAGGTTGGACCGAGCGGCTGTATAACGTTTAACATGTAAGCGGAGTCCCGTCATAATAAATGATTGACGACTTACCGACCAGCGCCGCTCTGTCACCACCGTCCTTGGTCGGCGTCCCCTCTTCCTCGCTCTCCGATACACCGCTACTGAGCCTTCTCAGCAGTCCCATTCGACTAGGTTTGTTGACACCATTGCCTCCTTTGCCTGCACCAAGCGCTAGAGGTTTGAGCGTTTGCGCTACACTACCTCCAAAACGGACAGTAGGACTAGATTCGTCTGTGTCGGTACTTCCACCTGCGCCTGACCAGTCCGGCGATGAGGTTGTGGTAAGCGTCAGTTGAGGCACGCTATTACCAGTCAGCGACGTTCGCTTGATCGTGCTAGGCGGTGGCTTCTTGGTCGAGGGAGGGGGCATATAGCTGGAACGTCTTGATGCCGACGGTTCGGGAATATTAGTCTGAATCGTAGCGAGCGGCGCAGTATCCGGGTCGTGAGGTGTGGACCCAAGGGTAGGTTGGGACATGGAATGCCCCACGCTATTGCGAGCAGGGGCGTTGTTGTGAGCAAGGGTGAAGGCTTGCTTCTTCACTGGCGTATCAGGCATGCTGAGTTTCGCTTCGCCAGCTGAAACGCCGCCAGTGAGGCCTAGACCCATGGCGCTGTCCCCCAAAAAGTCGAACGCAGGAGGCTTTCCAGGCCATCCGGCACCCATCATCGGTCCAACACCAGGTGTCTCGCACTCGACTTGCCTTTCGTCGCCGAGAGATGATGTGCGTTTGAGCATAGCTGGGCGTCGTGGCTTTCCGCCCGGCAAAGGTTTCATAACGGACGAAGGCGGGATGAGCAGCTTTGTCGGTTTAGGCTTTTCGTCGTCTGCGTCTCCCATTGACACGCCGGAATCACGAGGCTTAAATTTGCGGCTGACCGTTGCAATTGGCTGCTCAAACGCTTCCTGCAGCGGCTTGACATCCTCAAAGATGGGCGGTCCAGCTGGCGAGAATGCTGAAGCGGGAGGGGTGAGGTTGGCTGTAGACAAGGAGGAGAGTGACGAGTTCGAATAGCTGAAGTCGGGTAACGGTCCCAGACTCGGGGTCAACGAAAGGGCAAGCGACTTTTGACCTGACGATCGAGATATTGAAACGCCGCTGGTAGCATGAGCAAGACCGTGATAATCTCCCGAGTTGATGCGCTTGTGTGCTCGACCATTGCTCGGAGCTGAAGGCAAACCCGAGATACTGCCGAATGACGAGCGAGTCTTCTTGGTATGGGACGAGGTGATATGAGACGAGCTTCCGAACAGCTCGTCCTTGTCCGGAGAGGGAAGCTGATCGAGAGATATTGCCTTTTTCTGTCCGAGCGTGGGTCGATCGGCATCTGTACTTGCTCTTGCCCTAAGTGGATGGGACGTTGATAGGCGAGGTATGCGCGAGGTGTCGTTCTTTGCGGTAGAGCCAGAAAAGAGGGATTGAGAGGTCGTGCCGTCTTGCGACTGTGACGTGCGAATAGGCGGGAACAATGGTTGAGGCGGAGGGGCAGGAAGTCCATTACTCAATAGCGGTGTTGGGGGAAGTTGCGGAGAACCTTCGCCGTCATCCTCGTCGTCATGCGGTGGTCTGAGATTCGTTGTAGCGAATTTGAGTGGACTAGTCGGTGGTCCAGATCGCTTTGATCCCTTGTCCGCTGAAAGGAAAACGCTTCTCTGATCTTCATTCCCTCCTGCTTTTGCCAAGCTCCTACTTTGACCCGGTATCCTTCTGATGGGCGAATCATCATCTGCCAACTTTAATCTCGCTGTCGCACTAGCCATTCCGCAAGCTGGAGTAGGACTTTCTTCTGGTGGCGATGAGGAGGCATTCGAATCTTCTCGCATCATGACGTTCGTCTGGAGGTAAGCGAGACGAGATGGCGAGGGAGAAGAAGCAAGTCTAGGAACGGTGAAAGCGCTCGATGCATTGTGGTTGGAGATGCCTAGACCGAAAGCTGGACGAACGGGGGAGATCATGACGAAATCTTCGTCTTGATGGCGTGGTGAAGGGGATGGGGATGGGGAGAGCTTGTGTTTGCCTTTGCTCGATGGGAAAGGCGACTTGAAAGCGGATGCGGATGAGGAAGAGGACGAGGAGACGTTGAAAGGGTTGGCCATGGGACTGACCGGTACTTTCTTCTGTCCGGGGTTGATGGTTGACGAAGAAGACGCTGAGGCTGCAGATGAAGACGAAGAGGATGAGGAGCCTGAGGACGACTTGCCAAAGCCTTGATTGGCGAACCACGTCGTAGGTCGATTGAGGCCCTTTGCGCGCGGAACGCGAAAGGGGTTGGACGAGGATGACGCCGAGGTGGACGCTGCGCTCGACGAAGCTGGCAGGACGGGGCCGGTCGTTGACGAGCGGGCTGTCATGGTTGTTGTTGTTGTTATTGTTTCTTCTCTGTGCTATGCGTTACAGTGTTTTCGATGATGTGATTGTTGATGTTAATTTCGATGTCAAATTGAAGCGCCTCGTTGTGAATACGAGCGGGATGGCTGGTGAAGAACGACTTGTGGGTTGTTTGCTGAGTATGCGATGGACTGAATCGGTCTCAAGAGAAGAGTGGATGGCGGATGACAATGCAACACACGATCAACGTGCGATGCGAGATGCGATATGCTATATGCGATATAGTGTGGTCGAAGCGCAGCGCAGTGCGCGAGGCGCGTGCGTGTGCCGGGGTGGGGGATGACCCTCTGACAGACTTTATCCACGCATGCGTATCGGTATAGTCGGTCTGTCGGTCGGTTCGTCCGTGGCTCTTGGCTCTTGGAGTGGACGATGACAAGGGACGGAAGGGTAGAGTCAAAGTAAAGAGTGGAAGAATGAATGGAGAAACGGAACCTAACAAATACCGAATGACTGAATAGCAATGAATGACTTTGAATGGGCGAAAAGAAAAGTAACGCACGAACACATGCTGTACTGCCACCACTGCTACTAGCACCATATATTACCCTGAAAGTAAGTAATACCGTATAGCAGCAACGCGTCAGTACACTGTTTGTTTATCTTTCTTTCTTTTTTTCCTTTGACTTTGGTGTGAATGTGGCGTCTCGCCACTCACTTTGGCAAGATTACGTATCAATATCAGCGCCCAGCACACAGTATAACTGAACGAGTACTGGAGTCATCGTGTCATGCTGCATCCACTTTCCATCGAAATAAGTATGCACCCCGCGCTGTCTTCATAGTGCATAGCGGACGACAGGTAATACTTGTACTTGTACGTCCGTCTACTCGCAGTCATGTGCATGGCACGACTTGGCGGAATTACGGCGTTATCGCCCCATCATAGCGATTACAGGGTCAGTGAGGCACACCTTAGGCGCGTGGTTCCGGTAACTCCTCATCCGGTCAGTTATCACGTTTGATACCCTGCGCAAGTAACCGAAGTTTTGAGCTTTTCATGTCCGGCTTTCATGCAAGTCATGTCGGACAAGACACCTCGTACATATCAGAGAGTGGAAAGGATACATGGCCGAGAGCGTAGTACATCACGGCTCTGACATAATAGAGGAGAAAGACGATGAACGGATCGAGGATAATTACAATCTATGACAAAACAACGTAACTCTAGGAAGACATTGACGAGACGGGGGAGATAAGGATGGGAGTGAAGGATTCTCTTCGGACCAGTGAGGGGACACACGTGATAGGGCGTCGAGATACAGAATGACAATGCGCCTAGATGATCGCACCGCCAGCGCGCATATCATAGTCCCTCAGACGATTAGGCAGATTGACCTCCCTCCTCACCCTGTCCCTGCCTGATCCATCGGAACTGAAGCTGCCTGTCCTGCGCCCAGTCATACCGGCAGACACTACTCTGCGCATCGCTGTCCCGCCATTGTCGTCGATGAGAGCAGATGTGGAAGGGGCAATGGACGACGCTCGCGCGTTTTGACGAGAAGGGAGGATTTTGCCTGCTGCTAGCGGAAATGTGTGAGGGATCTGGGGAAGGGAGTGTTGATCATCCGGTAGCGCTGGAGGAGTGCCGACTGGTGAATGCGTATTGGCTCGACGACCGCTGGATGGCGTAAGAGCATCTTCATATGTGAAGCCGTCTACCAGCCGAGATCGTTTTCTCGATCGACCAGCTTCCGAATCATCGTCATCGAGATCGTCTTGACTCGCTCCCACGACAGCCTTGAGAGGCGATCCCACGCTGACACTACTGGCGCCAAGTGCTGTGGAGATGGGTAAGACACCTTGACTGCGTGTACGCTTGAGACCAGTGGGGCGATATGATGGGAACGTCGGAGACGGTGCGGCGGAGGGTGACGACTCATTGGAAGCGGGTTCCGTGGTGATTGTGGGCACACCACCTATCTTATCCTGGTTCTTCTCAGGGCTGGGGGGTTTGACTGGACTGTCGCTCTTTCTCCTAGCCAGAGCGACCGATCCGCTCGGCACCCTCGACCCTCCTCTAGTGACCGGTCTCGCCTTGATTTTTCGCTTGGCCGCCACTGCTGCGCGAGCAAGCGCTGCATTCTCCTTTTTCGCTCTGGCTTTCTCCTCCTCTGCGCGTTGAGCACGAGCGATTTCTTTGGGTGATGGGACGGACGAGCGAGTGTTGGCGAGGTCTGCGGCGCGGGAATAAGGATGAATGAGGGGCCAGACCGAGACATTGTTATGTTGGCCATGGCTGCTTCCGCTTCCGCTTCCGTGAGATTTATTCTTATGCCCACTCAAGCCGCTAGCGCCATGTCTCCTTCTTGGTGGTGACCGCAGGGCAGAGAGGGAATGATCATCAAAAGCGTGTGATGAGGTGTTGGTCGAACAGCGAGCTACGATAGGTTTGAGGAGTGGAGTGAGGGACGCCGTTTTGGTTTTGTAAGATCCAGACGGGGGCAATACGTGTACGGGCCCTTTTCTCCTTTTGGAAGCGGAAGCAACGGTGGTGGTAATTGTCGTAGGCGCAGAGGACGATGAAGACTCGGCAGTTCCTGGTGGACTGGGAGCGGATATGGTGGGGGCAGTGATAGGACCAGGCTTCGACTTGTGTTTGGTTTTGTCGATAGTGATGTAGGTAGGAGCTGAGCGGGTGGTGGAGGTAAGCCGACTCGTGGTGAGGGTGGTGAAGGGATGCCTCTTCGTGCTGCTGCGTGCGAGTGGAGGGGATGTTGAGAAGGTGGGGAAGTGGAAGGTGATATCGACCGGGGGCATGGTGGGCGTAGCGTGCGTAGCGACTGGAGTGCTGTAGAAGATTTGAATTTTCAAGATGGGCGTATTATGGTGTGATAAGAGGGTAGGTGACGAATGTGATCGGGACAAGCGCCGATGAGGTATTGACAGGTGAATGCGCCTTGTGATGTGCACGGCCACTAGAGGTGGGGGGCGGGTTGTGCGAGGGTAGGAGTGATGATGAGGGGTGATGGGATACAGATGACTCGTGACTCGTGTATTTGGTGAGGGCGAGATAGGAGGCAAGGGGTGAAAATTGTTTCACCGGAGTACAGTGTAGTTGTCGGCGAGGTGTGTCGACGGTGATTGTGCTGGACAACGACTGCAGGAATAGCGTATCAGATGAGCACGACAAGAGGTGATGGGACCGAATGAACTCTGAGCCGGTGGTCGTGTTGGGAATGAAGTGTTGTATAGCAGTAGCAGTAGTAGAAGCAGTAGCAAACGCAGACGCATCGCAGTGACCATTATCCATCACCGCTGCAGCTACAGCTGCAATGTACTGTGAGCTAAAGACAGCCTCTGACCTCACTGGGTAATTCACTAGCTCGACTGACCACGCGATTGAATTCAACGCAACGCTTTTTTATTTTTTTTATTTTTCATTTTTGTATCTGCTGTCAATTTTGATTTTAGGGTCGGGTCCAACAGACTATCCCGGCTAAAGCCGCATGGCAGAGGTCGGTAGGTCTTACATAAGACTTGCCGGAGTGTCCTCCGCCAGCCTGTGGTGTGTGCTCGACGTTGTACGGCGTTGATCCTCTGGCGCGAGGTTGTCCGGTGCTGTACGTGCGGACGTTCTTGGTATCAGGGAGACGAAGATACCTAGCTCAGCTGTTGCGCGCTTCTTGATAGGGGGCAAGTGCTTTCAGATACGAGAACCAAATATGCGCATTCGTGCAATCGTACTATTATACAATCTCTTCTAACCCCCTTCCTTCCCCCAGGCGTAGGCATCTATCAGGACATCTCACCGCACAGAGCACGCCCCATATCAGTGAATCAGCACGCCCGTATAACTGGTACGCAGACTATCGGAACGCATGATACGGTAAAAGGCACTGCCACTAGCTTGTAGCCACGCATCGTGGTGCTCTGCGATAAGCCAAGTACCAAGTAATGGTAGTGGAGCGACGGTGCCACGCTAGACAGCGGCTAGGAGATATGCATGCCTCGGGATGGACGAGGAGTGATGTTCGAGGGTCGAGGAATGATGTTCATGTTCCAGGGACAAGGGCCGTGGCTGCGCCCTCTCGGCATCGGTGGGCTCGATTGGTATTTCAGTACTTGGTAGTTACCCACTCGAGTAATTAGGGGGATATGCAGGACAACTAAAAAGTGGAAAGCTCGGAACATTTTACCTTTTGCGCTGGATCAGTTTAATGGGTAATGAGTAATAATAGTGAAACACGGCACCACGGCACTGTGACACCGTGGCTCTTGCCCCAGCAAGCAGCTCGTGACAGCGAGACGAGGGGACTGAGGGAGACAGAAAAAGCCACAAGAGTCATACTACCCCGTGTTGCTACCAAGGCGGTCGTCGACCGTGGCATCCGTGCACTGTACCGTGGTAGAGCACAGAAAGAGGCGTCGTGGTGAGACAGCCTCGCAGCTCTCCGCAAGCCGCAAGCCGTGGTCGGGCCTTCATTTCTGAAGATAGAGGTCTGGAGTATGATCCATGAGCATACAGTGTGGAGTATGAGCTAAGCACAGTGCACGGAGCGCAGAGGACAGAGGGACAAGGAGATATTTGATGCGTATGTTCGGACTGAGCACTGACGCAGCGAGATCTGCCAGGAATTACAACGAGAATGTAAAAGGTAAATGTGAAAGACACAGGTTACAGGTCACAGGGATACGGTGCCGAACAAGCGGATAATTCATAATTCATAATTCATACCCACGATAATCATACGAGTTTGTACGTACATACGTACTACTCCAGTCCACCCTTCCCATTCACTCGGCTCTGACTTTCACACCTGCACCTACCATCTACCATTCACCGCTCACCACTCACTCTCACTATCATCATCGTCCTCTACTACTATCGTCAGTAGGTCCGACGAGAGGTACAACGACGCACAAGCTACCGCCTACCGACTGCCGACTGTCGGTTACCAAATCTCGATCAGTCATCAAGTGATTCGACCGGTCGCAAAGCCGCGCATCCGATCGAGCGATTTCTCCGTCCTCGTCAACTCGACACCAGCTGACTCGATACAATTTCCATCGCACGCAAAGCTCGCCGCATCAACGACCTGTATTCTCTACTTGCAACGGGCTCGTACTAGTATTGTCATACACGCGATACACGACACCCTGCAAGCATACTCGATTACATAGCAATATCGCAATACGGCCTGAAAGGATCCCGCCTCGTCCCGCACACCGCTACACAGTCACACAGCAAATAGACCGAGTGAAGGGAGAGTGAACGCTCGTATGCGACTTAGCCAATACTGGTAGTCACAACGCACACCACAGCCTGATACCGACTACGAATCATCAGTCATCGTTGTCACGGTCATATTCACACTCTCCTCTGAAACCGTGGTCAATGCATCGACGGCGGCGCTGAGTGCAATCGGTCTTTTCTCGATTACGAATACCATTACCAGGCAAACAGGCGATTCATTCAGCGGAGGCGGACACAGACGAATGTCCCTCTAGTAGTGTATCTCACACACAAGGACAACGACGAACTGTACTTTTACTTCACCCGACATACAATTACGGGCCTTCATTGCTATCAGGTATAGCCGTGACACACCTGTGTAATCCGTGATCCGACGCAACATTATCATTCCCCAGACAACCCAGCAACACAATGTCCACTTCAACCCTCCGTACCCACGCACCCTCTCCTTCCTACGTACCCCGAACCACCACTCTGCCCGCCTCAGCATCGCTACCTCCGCGCCCGCAAGTCGGCCATGGCCATGTCAGATCGTCATCGACCTCCAGAATAGATGCAAAGGCGGCTCAAGCTCATGGGAGCAGTAGATTGAGCTCGCCAGCTCTCGCTGGTCCATCGTACTCGTCTCGTCCGGCGGCAGCTGAACGGAGTGGGAGTGGCTTGAAGAATGAGGTCAAGGGGGAGATCGATCAAGGGGCCAAGGCTATCCTCAGGGTGAGTCGCAGACTGTCACCGAGGAGGCAAGAGCTGATCTTATCATGCTTTATCTGCTATAGCTTTTCTCGACACTCCCCGCACCGCTTCCCGAAAGCTTACCGCCGACCTTCCTCCCAACTCCATCGGCATCTCCTTCCTCGTCCACCTCATCGCCTCCTCGCACCTTTGCAGAATTCGTCCGCGCTTCTTCAAAGCCATTATCAAAACGCAAACGCACAAAGTCTGATTCGGATTCCGACGTCTCCTCCACCGAAGGACAGGCCGGATCATCGCACCGAGTCGGATTGGGACTCGGCCTCAATCTGACCACATCGCCCGATATCAAAAAGCGGCAAAGGCTGGAACATTCCCCCAATCTCCCAGCTAAACCAGAAATGGGTAGATCCCACTCTGCTACGTCGGCCGTCACTAGGGGTCTGACACCGGTCATCAGTTCCGCTGCTAGCCTTAGTCCGCAGTTGGCACCGACGAAAAGAGAAGTGGGCAAAAGCGCTCTACGGCATGAGCTCGTCGATGAGAGGGAGGAAGGCAAGGAGTCGTGGTCGAGGCAGAAATGGCGCGAGATGGCCGAAGTGTAAGTGTGGTCTGACCGCTATTATAAATTACAAAGATTACATGCTGACATACTCCATACTGCTATAGCTACAAGTCCCGTGCACTCCTGCTCAAGCGACATGGCGATGCGTATCAACGCAGTCCCAGTGCCCACCAGCAATACACCTCAATGCTCCCCCACGATCATATCATGGCTTTATTATGCCTGACGGACTCTGTGCTTCTCTGGCTATACGCATACTTCTGCGACGAACAAGGGTCAGGCCGAGTGCGAGGTGGACCTTACAATGAGAGTCAGCCTTTGAGAACGTTTGTTCTCAAACTCTGGGAAACTGAGATGCGTAAAGGGGAGGACGAGGGGAGGAGGCAGATGGCTAGGGCTATGGTCGGGTTGATGTGAGTGTAATACCATCTGACAAGGTATCAGCTTTACAATCCGTGCTGATACTATCTTGCCCATCAGGCATCTCATTGAAGCTGTTGTAGGATATCACCTGTCAGCAGAACAGCTCTCACACCTATCAATGCGGGGTCGTGAGCTGGCGTCTACATCCACGCCGACCATACACGGCCCTTCACCGGGATCGACGACATCCAACTCGCCGCCAAATACCGCTGGACTCGCATCGACCAGTAGTCAGCCACAACCACATCCATCACCCGCCGGGCGCTCACAATCCTCCTCCTCATCGCACCATTCTCCAGATTCCCACACATCTTCATACAACCTACCGCCAGACTTGCTTCCGCTCATATCGACATCCACTTCAGCATCATTCCGCGCTTCTCAGCAATTACTTACTTCGCGACACCACCTTTCGCTCTCGCTCCTCCGATCAGTCTTCCCAAAGACTTTCGAACGCGCTATCAACTCTGAATTATCGGACGAGGCGCTTCCCGCCCCAGGAGATCATCTGGGCGCAGCAAGAAGAGTCGACGTGGACAAGCCCGAGCGATTCGCTTGGCCCATAGAGCTCGGCATGTGCGCGCCGGTCGCTCACACCGTAGCCTTTGGCAGGTGTTTGATTGAGGAAATGGCGGAGAAAGAGGGCAAAGAGTGGACGCGCCGGCTGGAAAGCTAGACTAGGCGCAGCGGTACGAAGGTGCACTGCACGATGGAGCGGTCCCTCGAGTATGGTTGTTAGTCCACTTTTAATGATTTCTCTATCTACTTTTAATGAGTTCCTCCACGCTCCTGTCATCCTGTATATGGGCCCCTATCGCCCTCGATATGTATCATCGTAGATTCTGTTGCTACGAGTAATTGTGAGATTAGTACTGCCATGCAACAGTAGAGATGTGCCGTTGCTGTGAGTGGTATGAGTGGTGTGTACGTAATATCCAACGCCAAGTCTGGGCCTGACCCGCGTACTACCATGGTTTCATTTACCGCTAAGAGAGAGAGTGATGCGCAGCGAGATTACGCATTATGCGATGCACTACTACGGGTAGTACTTTGGTTACAAGTTTGTTCGACTGCACATCTAAACATCTACAGTGTCAGTATCTTACTCGTACAGCACGACGCCGACAGCGACATCAACCCAGTCGGAGACAAGAGAGAAATCAAAGGAAGCGCGAAGCACGAAGCACGAAGCAAGGATACTGAAGCGCGAAGCGCCAACGGCCCTCGGACCGAATATTACACAACGTCAACATCAACATCGCTGAGCACCGGAATACTAGGATGGAAATGTCGCGTTGAAAAACTCGCAGTTTCCTCACCATCCTATACCTACACCGACGTACACCTTCCTTGCTTCGACAGTAGTAGTCTCGTCGACTCTGGGTTGGGACTGCATAGTCATCGTGACAAGTCGCACTGAAGCTGTGAAAACAAGCTCGCACGCGATATACTCGGGATCTTTCGTATCCGTCAATCCACCTCGATCACGTACAACAAAGCAAGAGGACCTGGTACAGGCGAATAGGATTTGATCACTTGGACCATCGACAAGCGATCAAGCGACTGGATATCGTGGATATCGTACATACCGCACACAGCCTACTACGACTAAACTTCATACCGGCGCAACAAGCGGCTTCCAACTAGAAGCTGCCTCAATCCCTCATTCTCTCACTGCCCTACTATCTCCTCGCAGAATACTTGGCGGGACCTACCGAGATAATTGACAGCCAACATGTCATCAACGGCGTCAGCTACGGCATCCGCCACGTCGTCGTCCGCTAGTTTGGTGGACACGAGCGGCAATGCGTCCTTCAAGATCGTCGGTATATGTTTAGCTGTAGGCAGTGGTCTTTTGATCGGTACGAGGTGAGTAGTCCGTTTGCCTCCTCCATCCGAGCTTGGTCGAAGATCCCTTACTTGTCCTTTCCCGTACAATCTTCCGCCTCCTTGCCAACGAAACATGCCTTTCCTCTCGCTCTCATCGGATCCCGTTCTTCCTCTAATACTCGCTTCGATCTCCACCTTGTGCCTACCTTTGGATTCCCCGCTGACTATCACGCAGCTTCGTCGTCAAGAAAAAGGGTCTGCTATCCGCCACGGCCAAATATGGCAATCAGACTGGAGAAGGACACGCGTATCTCAAGAGTTGGATCTGGTGGGTAGGCATGATGACCATGATCCTGGGAGAAGTGTGCAATTTCGTGGCGTAGTGCGTCGATCTCAACTTTACATTCGCTTCTGCCAATGCGATGCTAATGACCCTTTTCAATCGTTTCCAGCGCATTCACCGAAGCCATCTTAGTCACACCCATGGGTGCATTATCCGTCGTCGTCTGTGCGATCTTGTCTCACTTTATACTCAAGGAGAAGCTCACCTTCTTCGTGCGTACCGTCATCTCATCTATCGTCTCTCAAGTCTCAACAGCTACTGACCAAATGTGACCATTAATGCTACAGGGCTGGATCGGATGTACTCTATGTATCATCGGCGCGGTGATCCTCGCTCTGAACGCCCCCGAACAACAATCCGTCAGCACCATCGCCGAGTTCAAGAAGATGTTCCTCTCCGCCGGCTTCCTCGTCTGGGCAAGCTTGTGTATCGCCGCGAGTCTAGTCACGGTCTTTTACGTTGCGCCAAGATGGGGCAAGAAGAACATGATGCCTTACATCAGCATTTGTTCTTTGATAGGCGGTATCAGCGTCAGCTGCACCCAGGGTCTGGGAGCGAGTATCGTCACCAGTATCAGAGGGTGAGTCTGATCCGAGTACTGGTGTATCCGTTGCTGACCATGTGGGTACACAGAGATGACCAAGTCAAGAATTGGTTCTTCTGGTTCCTGTTCGTGTTCGTAGTCGTGACGCTACTCACAGAGTGGGTTTATATTCTCCACTTCCAGACCAACGGAGAATGAAAGAAATAACAAATGTCACCAGGATCAACTACCTGAACAAAGCTCTCGAATTGTTCAAGTAAGCCATCATCTCGAACTCCCATTAGCGTGCGTACTCGAGCTGACGTCTTCTGTAGCACCAGTATGGTGGTGCCAGTCTATTTCTGCTTCTTCTCGTCTGCGACCCTTATAACCAGGTGCGCCTTTCTTCGCCCTCAACTTCACCGAGACGCCTTCACTGCTGACCTTGAGATTGCTTCACTCCTTTGAATCCTCATCATTTTACGCTGCCGCTTCCGTTCCACCGATAATCAGTTTCATCCTCTACCAAGGGCTCAAGGCGTCAGCTGTCTCCCTCATCACCATGGTGCTCGGATTCCTGGTGACCTGTCTCGGTATCACACTTCTTCAGTTATCCAAAGTCGACCCGACCACACTTGACAAGCTGGACCGCAAGTCGACGATTCTCATGCAAGCTGCCCAGCACCAGACCGAAGATCAAGAAAAGGGCGCAGTCTCCTCTTATGAGGACCCGGGTATGGACGCGCTTCGATCAGGCTTTGGCGCCGTGGGCAGCATCATCCGCGCTCGCAGTGTCAGCAGAAGAATGAGCAATGCGAGTACGCTTGGAGGAAAGGGGATGTACACCCACAACCAGAACAACCTGTCCACTCACGGATTAGGCAATTTGCAGCGGTTCCAGCGTGAGTCTGACCTACTACGCGCAACGTACAAGCACGAGCTGACCATCGCTTGCAGTGTCCGACGCACCTATGCCATCCGATGCGATGGACCAGATATCGCTGCACTCTGCCAAATCGCCGTCAGGTCTGAATGGGCATGGGATATTCACCTCAAACCAGTCTTATTTCCCTACCCCGCCGCAGAGGTCGAAGAGCCATCTAAAAGTAAGCAGTATGCTCTCATGTCCATGGTGTGGGGTTGACTGACAGATATTGTAGTTTGAAGAAGCCGATGTCGTGCACCAGTACCACTATGGTTCCACTCCCGATAACGACGCCACGCACACTTATCGCCCGCATATCGGGCCGCTGAGCCCTACTCGATCCGGTTCAGGTGATCACAATACTCCTACCCGAGCTGCTTTACTGGGATACCGTCAACCGTCGAGCGGATCAGCTTATCCGCCAGTGTTGGAGGAAGATGAAGAATACATTGAGAAAGGCTACAATCCCAAGCAACTACCCAAAATCATCACGCAGGATTACGCTTCGCACGACATCGCCGCGGGAGGATACTCGAATCCGTACGGATCAAATACGGACGACAACGAAAACGATGACGAGCTTCACAAAGCTCCACAACCTCCTCTGCAGTCAGGCCATCGTGGTCTCAGCGGTTTGTTCCAATTCAACTCTGGGCCAGATCTGTCGCTGCACATGAAATCACGCAGCAAATCGCGTGATAGGCAGCATGGACAGGGACGCGAACAAGACTTTGGTCGTGCGCCAAGTCTACAGGAGATGCGCAGCAAGTCGAACCATGCTCATGGAGCTAGGAAGGATTATCCGCAAATATCGAAGAAGGATCGCGATGCGGACCAAGAGCGCCAAGAGCGAGCTGCGCTCGTGCGCAGCGATGACGAGGCAGAGGGCGAAGGGGATATCAGCTATGGTAGTGCTGGACAACTGTCCAGCGGTCCGAGCGTGACGAATGCGAATGCGAACGACAGAGTCCCGACACCGTCACCGACGGAAACGGGCACAGAAGCGACCCATTCCCACGCGACCATCGCGGTAGGTCAGAGAGTGCATCTGCGAAGCGAATCAGGGCAGACGACTCCGACCAAAGGGATTATCAACATGATGGGTTCCCCGCCATCGTCATCAACAAAACACCAAAGTCAATATTCAGTAGATAGTCCATCGAAGAACAGAGCAGCACCTGGTGGTCCGCGGAGATTACCTGAACTCCCCGGGTTCGCCGCTGGGCCCAAGTACGGCTCGTAGCGGCGTAGCAGCGTAACGATGTAGCGAGTTAGCGAGGTATATCTATAGATCAATCAATATGACGGATACAGATTTACAGGGATATTTCAAGCGCAGTATGGCGGTATGGACGTGGCAACACACGGAATACGAGACACAGGATATGGCTTTTTGTACACTGTTGTATGGACGATAGTGCCATGCAATGCGATGATGCGATGATGCGATGAATGCTCGGCGTTGATCTAGATCATTGATTGTACCTGAAAGAAATATCCGATCAAGAATCATCACACGCAAACACCAAATGCCCCGATCACGCATCAGCCATCTCTTCAGTTCCTGCATCCAATGCGCTTCACCACCTCTCCTATCGATGTCATCGACTTGAGAAAGACTGCACAACGATTGAACAGCAAAAAAGCAAAAGAAAAAAAAGGCAAAAACTACAGCACGAGGGATTCCCAGATGGTCCCCCACTCTGGTACTAACCCCGCGAT
>JALPCB010000179.1:0-38820 GCA_026538395.1 Cryptococcus sp. GC_Crypt_3
CAGCTTAGCTGCGCAGATCAGACGGGATGCGGCGTTTTCTGGGCTCTATGGCCGTAGATGCTGAATTGACTATTTTGACACTTTATATACCGTCAACACACAAAGCGAATTGGAGGGAAATGGGCTTGAGTTCGTGTGTGTGGGCGAGTGTGAGGAGTAATTTCTCCGGATCTAGGCTGGAAGCGGGACAACGATGCTTTCCAATATCATTCGAGTACACAGAACTGTGTGGCACAGCTATAGCTGCTGTTTTGAGCCCTCCCGCTGATCCTTCGTACTCGATACGCTGGGTTCTCATATTCATAACAGATCGCAATCAGGACTTGGATACACACTTGCTCGCTGCTTGATGTGCAATATGACCGAACTTGTGCACCGTTCATGTGCATGGATGTAACTCTTCCTCGTCTGACCACCACTCTCTCAATCGATGTGGACTAAAACGCCTCATCCTCACTATCGTCCGCGTCCAGACCGAAGATCTTCTTGATATCAGCCAACGACGTCTGCTTGTCTCTTGATGCTCCGCCCGAGAGCGAGGCGTTGACTAGTGCTGTCTTTGATCGTTCTGCAATGATGCACTGATTTCAGAATCCATCTGTATGGGTACGGAGAAGAGGCGGGAAGTGGGAAGTGCGGCACTTACGAATCTTCATGATGCGCTTTTCCACGGTGCCTTTGATTATATATCGGGTCACGAAGACTTCCTTGTTCTGGCCTAATCGGTGCACTCGGTCGATAGCTTGCTGTTCGATTGCTTCGTTCCACCATGTATCCATCATGAACACGTCTGCGATATCAGCCATCACATCAGCTTCTTCTACACATCTTGGTGGTGAGACTTTCGTGTACTGACGATTCGCCATAGTCAAGTTCAATCCCACCCCTCCCGCTTTGAGCGAGATGAGTAGAATCAACGGATCTTTGGTCTTCTTTCCGAATTCTTCGATCGTGGCGGCTCGCTGTGCTTGACTCATAGACCCATCGAATCGGCTAAACAGCGGGATCAGCATTTCCCATGCATTAATGGTCGAAGCAGACACCCACAGCCATCGAATCCCAGCTTTGGTCAAAGTGGTCTCGATCAGGTCTAAAAGCCCTGTCAGCCTCCTCGTTCGCAGGATAGAGGCGAATACTCACCCAAAAACGAAGTGAATTGAGAGAACACCAGTGCTTTGCATTCCGGATCTTCGGCTCTCATTTGCTCAAGCTTCCTGACCAAGGCGCGGAGCTTCGTACTGGAGACCAGGTCGACTTTGCCAATAGTGATGGCTGAATCGCCTTGAGATGAAGGCAAACCATCTTCATCCGTATATGCTCCGGTGATGGGGTTGACACGTTTCCGTCTCCGTTGCACAGATCGAAGATCAGATAGTTTGATAGGGCCTTTTCCACACGACGGACAATTGGCAGGCTTGTTCTGGTCCTCGCATGTTCCAATCCAATCGACTATGCAATCTTGACAGCTATCAAGGTCAGCCACATGATACTGTGTGCCAACTCACCTTCTGTGATAACATGGCAGAAGGACTTCGTCGAACATCTCGTTCGTGCACAGTTCGCAAATCGGGGTGGTTTCTTGTTCTCCAAGCTCCTTCAGGACTTTGAGTGCATAGGAGGAGTCGACTTGATCCCCCTTCGTTTCCGAGGCAACACCGCCAGAATACAAGGCAATCATGTCCTTGAGGCTGCTCTTCTCGTCGCCTGTTTCGGCATCAAGCAGCTTCTCGGCGATGTCGTCATCTTCTGACACTTTGCCAAGAACCAGTAAAGGATGGTCGACGCATTGCCGCAGCCTGCGTACTGGTCAACAAGAATATAGCCAACGAGTTTATGTCATGACGTACTTCATAAGCATTGCCAGGATCGAAGTATAGTTGGACATCGCACGGCCTTCGGCATCCATCTGTATGAAACGCCGCTTTGCCCGGTCTTCGAGGTGCTTGTATATCTGCCGTTCGGGCCGGGAAAAGTCTAGCACTTGGAGGTCGATCTGTGATGTTGATCAGCACACTTGTGCGAGATCACTATGACATCAACACGTACATGTTTGGGGGGCAAGTCAACGATAAGTCTGCCGTCTTTGTCGCGCATAGTCTTCTCTCGTCGAAGCAGGCACGACTCCAAGATGTACTGCACTACGTTCAGGGCTTTCGGATCCTGGTTGAGGAAAGGAATGGTGACAAAGCTTCGGAAGAATGAGTAGTGGCCCCACGGCTCAAGGCGGAGGAAGTGCCTAAGCACAGCTTGAGCTCCAAGCACAATCCATGGAGCAAGCGAGGACTTACAGCAGAGAGTACAAGTCATCAAGACGATTGACGATCGGCGTGCCTGTAAGCGCGTTAGCGAAGCATACAAGACCAGAGAGTAGGATGCTTACCGGTAAGAGCCCATCTACGCAATCCTTTCAGCTCATAACAAGCTTTGGAGACTAGAGCTGTTCGGTTCTTGATGTTGTGAGCTTCGTCAAGCACAATGCGAAGGAACTCGTCTATCATTTGGTCAGGTTGAACTCCGTACTGTCGAGTTCACAGCGCAGCGGACTCACGGTCATATATGCTCCCTCCTTCATAGCTTGGCTTGTCCTTGTTCTTCTTCCACTTCTGATATTCGCTCGCAAGCGTTCCGTAGCTCGTTATGAGCACATCCACCTTCTTCTTTCCTTCTTGCGCTAGCAGCCTCTCAATGTCTGTCCTGTCATTGCCGTACCACATGAAGCTGCTGAAAGTGCCCTTCTCAGACATCTTGCCCAACTCGTCATGCCACTGCGACGCAAGTGATACTGGGCATACCACGAGGGTAGCCCGAGGAGCGGTAGTCGCTCGAGCAACGGTCGGAACCGCACGCCACTGATTTGACAACGTGACTTGCTTGAACTTCGGTCTTTTGGAGGCTGGCTCGTCGTCTGCATTGCCGTTGGCAGCCATCTCTTCGGCTGCTTCTGCTTCCCGGTTGGTATGCAGCAACGAGGCCATCATACAGGTCTTGCCCATACCTGTGACGAGTCAGTGAAGCTAGCGGCATAGAGGCGCTCTGCTTACCCATCGCGTCAGCCAAGATACCTCCTCTGGCTTTGGTGTTTGACGTTGGAAAGGTCAAGCTTAATTCTCCACTATAAGGGTTCCAGTAAAACTTCCGACTTGGCTCGATGAAATCGTCATCATCTTCAATCTCGATCGGCTGACCTTCCTTTTGCTCTTTGCGGAAAGCGTACCTGCGCGATACGCATGAGCAACAATCCCTTTAAAGTCGATGTGCTGCACTTACTCCTCCCATAAAGGATGCAAGCCTTGATTCCGGACGCTTTCGTCTCCCGTCTCACGGGCATTCATCCAGGTCAAAGCCTGTTTCTGATATGGTCGAAGTGTGTACAGGAAGCTCTCGGGCGGATCAGTCTCTCCCAGCCGCGTATCTCCTTGTTGGGCTCTGTCAAAGCGTTAAACTATCTACGCTATCGACACGTCAAGTCAGACTCACTTTCGGTAAATTGTGTCGATCTCGTTCAGCTGCTCATCATCCAGTTTCTCAGCCTCGTCTCCGCTATCCTCCTCTTCATCATCGCTATTGGCGGCCGATGCACGGCCCTTCCCTTTGTCTGCCGAGGTTGCGTTGCTCTTTGTCGGACTGGGACTCCGTTTCTTGCCCGAAGTCGACGATGGCCGTGACGGCGACTCGAAATGCTGCAATGACTTCTCGTCTATCACAGCTGCACCGTTCTTCTTCTGTGCCAAGAGTAGGGCGTTACTTCTCAGAGCCGTAACGCCTATGCGACCTGCAAGCACATTGCGATCAGACTTGCGCTATGCCATGTCTATTTTCGCCGTATGCTTACTAAACAGAGCTCCCAGAGCGTCCTTGCGCTTCCGCATAGCCTCTTCTTCGGTAGTCTCTCTCTGCTCCTGCCAAAATGACCCTTCACCCTCGCGTCCATCTTTCTCCACGTTCTCAAACGCCTCTCGTGTCAAATACACCTTGACATTCAGTAAGATTGTGCATCCTGTCGACAAGCTTTGTGGACAGTCGATGACGTGACCGGTCAAAGAGACTGACACGGATGTTAGGCAAGGGCATGCAAGTATTTCCCGGCTCACACTCACTGATACCGGTGTCCAGCAAGTGTGTCAAAAATCCAGCCTCCTGAACCGAAAGACGGCCGACTAAGCAGATGAGGTTAGCTACTATCCCAATCTGAAGCGAACAAAGATGGCTCACCCTCTAAGTGGCAGATGGACAGAATACACAGCCGTCAGTCTTCGGCTTCGATATACAGCGAAATCATGACCATACGTACCGAAACCTCGGTCATTTCGAAAACGGATGATTTGGTCGACCACAGGCTTCGCTGGTGTTTTGCGGACCGCCTAATAGATAGTCAGCTCCCACCTCGCTATTGCTTGAGGCAATGGCGCGACTCACAGCAGCATTGGACTTCTTGCTCATCATGGCCCCTAAGGTGACCTGTTTGGCGGTGGTCTGCTTTGCTTTGGCATTGACGACTTTGCCGTTTACCAATTTCGCCGGTCCTGCCTTCTCCTTACTTCTCGCCAGCGCTTTCGAGTCTACTTCCGCTGCCTTTTGCGGCTTTGGTCTCTCGAAAACAACCTTGCTGCCCGGAGAGCAATAGCCTTTCCCTTTGGACAAACTCCATCCCTCGCATACAAATTCGCCCAAATAGCCTTGCGAGAAGTCTGCTGGAATTATGGCTGGCGGCGATTGGCTCTGGGGCCTCTTCCGAGTTGACGGCCCAGCAGCGGAGGCTGATTTTGATGTCAGGGGATGGGAATCGAGTGGAATGATATCGTCGCCGTCCTCGGAAGCAAAGAATAGGTCCGATGCTCCTCGCAAGGTAGTTTCGGAAGTCCGCCGGCGATCGACAGCGGCTTCGACGCCATTTCGGTCGATTCCTGAGGAGCTAGGACCGGCAGTGGCGGTACGGGAGGTATATGAGCTGGACGGTCTCACAGTGATCTCTTCCTCTTCCTCTGAATCG
Organism: Cryptococcus sp. GC_Crypt_3; assembly: GCA_026538395.1. Classification (NCBI taxonomy): domain Eukaryota; kingdom Fungi; phylum Basidiomycota; class Tremellomycetes; order Tremellales; family Cryptococcaceae; genus Cryptococcus; species Cryptococcus sp. GC_Crypt_3. The sequence continues at coordinate 4,991 of JALPCB010000179.1, forward strand.
CTGACCGGGAAGAACAGATCGGGCGATGATTTTCGAGCTTGAGGTTGTGGAGAAGCTTCGACTTGCATTGTTGCTGTCCCACCAAGCTGTCCCACCAAGCTGTCCCCTCGTCTTCCGCACAGAGCTGGCAGTGGAGTACGAGACGTTTATTTTGTGGAATCAAAACACACTTTGAGAGTGAGTGGCCAATAAAATACGCGTGTATTTGGCATTGAGCATCGAGTTAATGTCGCGCGTCGTTACGTCGTCTACGTCAACTTTTCGGATTCCAGCAATCACCTCCACCGGGAATGACCACTCAGATACTGGTGACTTTACTGAGTGTCCTTTACAGCGTCTTCCGCACGGTACACGCTGACTCTGAAGAGATCCAGTCGCAATGGACGAGCGACTCGCATTCTTACGACAAGAGCCGGAAGAGTCACTTTCGTCGATCCCATGTTCGTTTCAGCATCGCGCGCAAGGCGCTGAGGGTGAGGTTGAATTGCTGTACTGGCCCGCTCGATTAGGATCGAACGTTGTACCGAAACAACTAACGGTCTTCATACTGGGTGAGCTATGTGATGTCCTCGTACGATGACTGTGCACTAATGGCGGATTCACTAGGCAACCCTGGTCTTTTGGGCTACTACCCACCGTTCTTGGACCACCTTCACTCACTATTACCTGAGACGCATGCCATTCTGGCGACGTCACATATTGGCCATTCGGCCACGCTCTCACCAGTGAAGCAGCCTCTTGATCTACCTGCTCAGCTGGAGAGCAAAGTGGAGCTCGTGCAGGCCTTGCGAGGCCATCTTGATGCTTGGGCAGAGGAGGAAGGAAGCGAGCCACCACGCTTGGCCCTCATGGGTCATTCAGTCGGTGCTTGGATGTTGTGTGAAGTGATGAAGCGCCTCAACAAGCCGGGGCAATGGGACGTCGTCGATGCTGGATACCTGCTCTTCCCTACCTTGGGATGGATAGCAAACACATGGAACGGGTGGACATTATGGGCGAGTTCGGTCCATCCCTGATCGATCATCATCTAGATTACTGACCTGTGGTTTACGGATAGCCAATCTTCCATCAACCTGCACAAACGCTTCTTCCTCTCTTATCGCCCCTGATACGGCCCATACTGCCATTACTGCCGCTCCCACCAACATCGCGCTTGTTTGTCCGGTCGTCCAACCTGATCAAGCACGTTATCTCTCTCGCGGCGTCGGAGATGCAATGTATTCGGGATCCCGATCTCGACTGGTTTCGCACTCAGGCACCAGATGACAGCGATACCGGTCTGTTCGGTGCGTGGGCCGCTGGCAGTCTCGATGGTTGGGTCGGCAAGGATGGTCCTTTGGTGCAAGATTGTCTCGGGGGAGAAGCAAGTGGTCGAGTCAAGTTATTACAAAAAGTCCCGCACGCTTTCTGCCTTAGTAAGTTCACGGGCCATCCCGCCTCGATTTAATGCGGATCCATGAGCTGACATGCACCATTTGCAATATCGCAGCTCAAGAGCATTCCGAGCTCGTCGCAAAAGTTGTATTAAGCTGGATAGTACCAGGCGTTCCTCAGGACGCTGTGCACTCCACTACAGACGGAACTATAGACGAGCCCGCTGGAGCCAACATTGTGCCTATGTGACACAGATCCATGCACATGCAGCGGGGTCCGCCAGGACTGTAGATACTGATGTAGCTAGCAATGTAGCAATCAGGCATCAGCATGTCAGAGCAAGAGTGCTGCAATCACTGTAGCGCTCACTGTGCTTGATGATGCTGCCAAAGTGACAACACGTGGAAGTGAGATCCGACCGTACATTACCAAAACGCGTTGATATCGCGTGGTCTAATTCCGTAACCGCGTCTTTGTCTTCGCAGTGCGGCTGGTTTCCTCTGTTGCTGTTGCCCATACATCACAGTGACCACAGCTGTTGAAGTGATCAAGAATACCGGTGACCTGCACTTACAGCAGACAACTCGTCCGGGTCAAGAGAAGTGACATGCTGCACCGCCGCCCAGGGCACAGTTCTGATGCGGCTAGCGGTCCTCCACCTGGTCCTCCAACGGCCGCTTCATCGCCCTCCTCACCGCAGGACAGAAAGCGTCCGAACAAGACTTACACGCCGCTACGTCGTCAGTCGTCGAGCTTGTATGCCTCTCAGACCCCAGCCAGCGGTCAACGGGCGAGGTACAACCTCCCCAGTCCTAGTCCGATCATCATCCCTTCTTCCCCGAGCTACGCGAGGAGGGCTTCAGCGGGCGGCCAAGGACCTGCATCACCTGGCCCAGGGTATTTCCCGAGCAGTGGTAATACACTAGGATTAGGCGGGTACGGTAACGGTAATGGTTATTCCTACGGCGATGGCGCCGCTGGGAGATCTGGTGATGGGTGGGAGGAAGGAGCTCAGGGTGTACTTAGGCTGGTAAGAGTCAGTTTGGGTCGACTGGGCAAAGGTCTAGAGGACGCTGCAAGGCTGGACAGGAGCTGGACTTTAGTTTGGAGGTGAGTGATGTCGCTGAGCGCAATCGGAGGAAGGCGCCCTTCCATCAACGCACCACCACGGTTCAGCTTTATGAAAGCTAAGAAAAGCTGACAGCGACTCCCTTGAAATGTAGCGATCGCGAGCTGCGCAACCTCGTACTCAAATCAACGTGAGCCGTACCTCATGACCGTGGTACAGCCTATAACTAACACTATTACCACACACGAGCAGACTTATCAACATACTATCCCTTCTGCTCCTATCCCTCTCATCGCTCATCTTCTCCCCCTTCCTCGTCTCGAACCCAACAGCGATCATGCAGACTCGCACCAAAGAGATTGGGATGTGGTACAATGTTCTCCTGAGCTGGCCGGTATTTGTGCTGTGTTTCTGGATCAACGTGAGTCGTCGCACACCGCATGTTATGCCAGACACGGAAGCGCTGATGGTACTCCGTTACAATACCCTCAGGCTTCATGGGGACCGGACATATCACGGCGGGCACAGATGATGTCGCACCCCAGGTGAGTGACAGTGTATCAAGGCAAACATGTACCATGCTGTAATGATGCTAGCGCGAAGGACCATGATACTGACATGCTCGCGATCCGCAGCTATCGTCATCAACCTTCTCCCATCTCTACACCCACAAGCTCAGCATCGACGCCAAAGGGCGAAAAGCCAAATCCCTACGCATGGGTATTTGCAGCCATCGCCCGTGTCGTTCTGATCAGCGACTTCACATTGGTATCGCGGGCATTGGGACTGCTTCCGATCGTCGGGCATAGCCTGTCGTTCGCATATATGTGCATTATCAACGCGTACTACTGCTTTGAGTGAGTATTGGTCGTCATGACAGTCATGTCAGGTTGCTCTCTCAGCCTTACACCCTTTCGGTGCATCGTTACTGATACCTCTTTGCGCTATTAGATGGACCTTCTCCAGTAAACAGTGGCCATTGGACTACCGGGTAGACTATATGCAAGATCGGACGGCGTATATGTTGGGCTTTGGTGAGCTGCCTTGCGACCGGGCTTGCCTTCACACACTGGCACTGACAACGACAATGACTGACAAATGGTACCGGCTTCGCAGGCTTCTTAGCAACGTTCCTCACCTCATTTGGCCCACCATTGGTGACAATGGCCATTTTCGCTATCATCTACCCATTTGTGAGTATTTATCAGTATTGTGGAGGTGATGAAGATCACTCGCTAATATGCTATGTTGCAGTTCGTTATCCAATCTTTGCTATCACGGCCGCCTGCGCCGTCTAAATCCTCCTTGCTGCCTTCGACCCCTTCACCACACGCGTCCCTGCCACCTTCGCCAGCAGGCGGGACCGAGATGAGTCTCAACGACCCGTTCTTCGGTTCTTCCTCCAGCTCGAAATCGCACTCATCAAGATCAAGCTGGTTCAAAGTTCTGGCCAAAGTACCGATCTTCGTTGTGGCTCGATACGCTCTGGAAGGTGTGCAATGGCTCGAAGCGGCTATAGCGAGGGATAGAAGAGGGTCCAACGTCGGTGCTGATGCTATCGGCATGGGCTTGCGGAATGTGGGAGTCGGACGGGAACGTGCTGGTAAGCGAGCCATGTAGGTGAGGTTAAATATAGGACACTCGAGTACACAGAAACGTTAGATTTGCCATGTCATGTTGTATATATGCCAGGTCGGAAACCGGAGATCTCGGTACTTGCACATTCAGCTACCTTGCTCATGCGGCGCATCGTCGATTTGTCTGAAAAGATCTGTTCGTGAAGTAGACACGAAGGACACGAAGAATACGATATTATCGACCTTGTCGGTCTTCCTGACTGGCGTCTAGGTTCGCTCGGTTATCTCGCCTCTCTACACTCAACGTTGCCTTCGATATCAAGGCCCTCTAATCAGCATAGCCACTCGCGTGCGATACTAGCTCGTGCCAGCTAATTGACCGACATTGAGGACGACGCTAACGCCAAGGCTCGGAAACAGATATTCCGACCTGGTGGCCGACGGGGATCTCATTACTACCCTACCGCTCCACAGTGCCCAGATCGTCAACACTAGAACACTAGTGGGTCCTTGTTTGGTGTTAGTCACTATTAGTCAGTACGAAGTGTCGTGTCGCTGGCACGTAATGTGTATAGCCCCATTCCCATCCAAGAAGCAAACATGTCGGTGATGTAAGACCGGATGACGTGTAATCCGTCACAGGCACGTCGATGACCGCTGCATAAACCCTACTATCTTCCACTAATTACTACTAGGCTCATGATCGTGACGGACATGTCACTGCTGTGAAAGGGCCGAGAATCGCGTGGTGCTAGCTAGTCAGCTACTAGCTGCTACCAACTGCTAAACCACTGACTGTATGTCCTCTGCATAATGATCCATTTTCCACATACCGGTGGTTTAATGAGAATTACGTGTTTTCCATCGCTTACAGCATCATTGCACCTTATTCAGAGTATAGTCCTATCGCCCAGGAAACGCTCGAGGCACCGCTTGCGCATCTCGAATTGGCGACACCTCCACACGCGTTCGGATTCGATGTCGCCTATCAACTGCTCACTGCATAGCGTAGCATAGCATAGAATAGTGATGCATGCTGTCAACCCTGGTCGGTGCCTTTGACCCGCAGCACAGCTTTATGGCGCTTGATGATGGCACGAGGCGGGTTGCGCAATCCCAGCTCTTGCGTGACTCGGTTGGTGGCTTAAGCGTTTGCGTTTATCGGTGGCTTGGGACAAAGGCGTGCAGCGTGGGAGCATGGCGTCGCCGCGGCATCGTGTTTTCCGCGTCGCCGTCGGTGGATATATGTGCTCAAAACGCGTTATACTCGCGTAAGACATGGTCATATTTCCGTGATGTTTTCCAATGCATGCATGCATGCCAAGGATCATGCGTACTGTCGATCATTGCGTTGTTGGTGAGACACAGTCAGTCGTGACAGAGGCGATCTCTCGGTATATTGCGGATCAAGGTTACCCACATCGCCCAACTATCATAATAGTGCAATATCTGTGTGGGGCCAAAGCCGAGTCCAGGCTCTGGATAGCGGTCATAACGATTCGTCTTAGTATAACAAATGCTTCATCTCGTCGTTATTGCGTAGTCGTGGAACTAGTGCTCCAGCCCACTGATCGGTGTTTCCGTGTCACTTTGTACTTGCACTGCATGCTTGGATGCAAGTTTCATTTTACCTTCAAGCTGGTGGAGCGTAGTCACCGCTGTCAGCTGTCCAAGCGGCTTGTAAGGAGGAGTATGTATGTCCGGACATGACGGAACTTTTGAGTTACCTCTTGCTCCCCTTTACCATGCGTATGCATGCATGATGGTCTCGACTCGGGGCCTTGGTACCTGTCGAGCAGTACAGGATCGCGCTGGTTAGCGGGAGAGCAGGGCACCAACGACGGAGGTCGGGCCGATATAGTGGGTCCTCTCCCTTGCTCAGGGTCGCGGGTTTGCAAGATACGAGTAAATGAACAATGCCAAACGAGTCAGCCACGAGCTCTCTCGTAACGTGGAGCGAGACTGCCGTTACCTTGTCGACAGTAGTAGGTTATCATGACTTCCGTCGAGGCACAGCGGTACAACTCAAGTCTGACTCACTCAGGCACAGAGCAGGAAGGTGAAAGGCTCGGTTTCCTGAGATAGAGTGGGCGAGAACAAGAACAATCGGGGTCGATGGTCACTCACGACCTGCTACCATTGCTCTTGCATGCTGTTTTTACCTCCGAGTATGCTGTGAACCACTAGTACCGCTGCTAGCTCCTCTCGGTAGCACGCATATCGCCTATCGCTATCGTCTAGCACCAGACAGACCGAAAGTCGGTCACCCCACGGCCGTGGTGCTCATACACGACAGCACCAGTGTCGGATAAATTAAGTACCCCGCACCGTCTATCGCATTCATTTCAAAGGGATCGTACATCATTTCACTGCGCTACTGCTCTGACTGCCCGCTCCAACATCAACAAACTGCTAACCGACACGCAATCAACACACGGCGCGAAGAGGCGCAGGAGCACGAGCAGCGTCACTGCACATCACCTCACATCACAGGAGAGAAATAAAACAAAGGAAGAGCGCCACCGCGCCATCGACAAAAAGCCGCTGAGTGCGCAAACCTCTGTTAATATTCCGTCGGCATCGGCATCGCCATCACAAAACGTCTCCCTTCCTCGCCTTGCTCCTCCCTTTCACGTCCCGCCAGCACAGCCATAGAAGCGAACAAGCCCAACGAAAGTCCCTTCTTCTGCCCCGGAGCGCCCTGCTCACTACCTCGTGTCCGACTGTTCCAGAGATTACCTCAATGTGCCTGGTTCAACTTTGATATATTCCATCTCGTGTCCCTCACCTGCCCAATCTTGCAGCTCCCACTTGTTCTTCATTTGACTACACCAGTCCACCAGGATTGACATACCCTAGTCACCATCCTTTGGCTAGTGCGTCGCATCCGAAGCATTGGTCGACAATCGCCGCTCATCCTTTTTGAGCTGACTCATCATTCGTTCATCTCCTCTATAGATCAGAGGAGAAACAAGCGAAGGCGCAGATAACGGGTCGCGCTCTCTGCCTCCCCTCCCTTGATTGACCCACTCTTCTTTCCCTGGCATGTCGGTCACACTCAACGAAAATATTGCCTGGTTGATAGCGACACCCTCCCCTCAACATCTCTGTCCCTTGATAGCCCTGTCACCAAAACAGCTGCGCAGCTAGATCTCGGTCTCGCCATATCCGACAACCAAACGGAAGCACCCACCGCGAATTAGGTGGCCAAAAGTCGGACACGACACTTCTTACAGTGAAGACACAAGAATCTGCGATATACACAATACCGTTGTCGCCTTCATTCTTCGAACGTCTAGCATCTCCGTCGCCGCATCTCTCCTTGACTGGCCGGATCACAAAGCCGCAGCACCCACTCTCGACTGATTCCATCATCATTTCGGATTTAATTAAACGACACTAAAGGCTTAAATTAAGTCGGCATATAGTCTGCCCCAATCCTTCACAGAGACAAGACAAGCTATCATCACTCTAGTCGCTGGAACGTCTGCCCCCAGTCCCAAACGTGTCGCAGGCTCCCTTCCTTTCTCGCTCCATCCCAACCCCGTGTTCTTGCTTCTCCCTTCTGATATCGACAATTTGAGTCTCGACAGTCCGGACGCAAAGTGAAGTAGCGTGAAAACGGTGTGTGTCCTGGTGAGTCATCTCACTGCTTGCAAGTACTTTGCATCATGGTGCGATTCGGCCATCTAATCTAGCCTACCCCGTTCGCAGATGTCGCACTCTTATCACCATGCAGAGGGATCACACCGCCGCGCTCAGCAGCAGGACGGTCATGCTCGCCTTGAGGACAGGTCGGCAACGCCTCAACAGCATCCGCAGGATCCCCGCCAAGCGCCATATTTTCCTCCACCCCTTCCTCCCACCATTTTCTATGCTGCCGAATCACAGCCGCCCGGCCCTTCTCTTCACTTGAACGCCTCGCCCGAGCAGCGTTTTGACGCCCAAGGCCATCGTTTCCGACCACCAGGAATGACCATTCAGATGCCTCAGTCAGTCCCTTTTGGCATGACATCCTCGCATCCGCCTCTCAGTTACGTGCAGCAGCAACAACAACAGCTGCAGCAGCCTTCGCCGTACCCAATGATTTCGCCGAACCCTCGTATCTCACCTTTTCAGACGCCAGGTGGCGGGTATATTGGAGGATCGGGTTCGTCATCGGCCGACGGCGGCATGAGCGAATATTTTCCCTCCTACGATAACATGATCGAAGGGACACCTAAACTCAACGCAACGATGCCTCTTGTGAGCCCTCCATGGCAATCGACCATGCCTCCGCCTAACCCTCCTGTTGCTTCATCTTCTGCAAGTGGCCAAGGCAAAGGAGCCAAGTCAGGGAGCGACCGACACGGCTCCAAAACGTCAAGGCAGCAATTTACAGCCTGCGGAGCGTGTAGGCATCGAAGAGTAAAATGCGATCTGAAGGACAAGCAGGAAGCAGCGGAACGACTTGGCGATCAAGTAGATGGCGAATTAGGTCCCCATAGACGAGCAGGCGGTGGCCGGTCGAAAAAGGTAACCTGTACAAATTGCACAGAAAGAGGTTTAAATTGCATGTGAGTCAGCTCAATTTCGTTTTCCGAGTTGGGAAGCTCCCCGCTGCCCGCATCACGCATGCTCATCTCCAATGTTTTTTCAGAGACGAGTTCGCTCCGCTCAAGGCGGCTAAACAGCTACGACGCGGCAAGCGCATCTCCGAGATCGAGACGCTATACGGAAAAACGGCTGCCAATGCTGCGGTCGTCCATCGTCCGTTCGAGTCCAGCTCCATGTCGAATAGTCCCAATAAGGGCAAAGATCGCGCAGAGCTTCCCGATCTCACCGGTGAATTTTTCGAGGCACCATTCTTCCGCCGCTTTCAAGTTCAACGTAAGTGTGACATGAGCACTTTCAGAAACGAGGCTCACCCTGATTGTCACTGCTATTAGGACCTATTCTGGATCCAGAAGAATTTGTTGGCCGCTACCTGTCGCACACACCGCCTTCCGCTGCGGCCATGGGTCCGGAGGGAGCAGTCCTCTGTCACGTCTTGTACGCTTGGGCAGTCTCATTGGGCGTTGACGAGTATGGTGTGCCTGATACACCAGACAGCCATGGTGCACCCCTCGACTCAATTTCCCTCCACGGACCCGGGGAGAGTGAAATGATCAGGGAGGGTGAGCGGATGAAGCGGATGGAAAAACTCAAGCACGTCATCGAGGTCATTACGAGCGAAATCGATGAGTATGCTCTGATGCGCAAGCCTTCATGGGACGGTGTCAGAGCTTTGTTGTTGATGCTGCCCCTGACTGAGAGTGAGTGTCGCTAATTATCGTGACTGTCGCTTATCACCCGAACTTTACAGCAATCACTCCATCCGTCGAGCGACTGGCCATCTATGACGCTGCAATATCGCAAGTGTACACTCTGTGCTCCTTTGGCGGACTCGGTTACGACGGGTTGCCCTCAGCTTCGTCCGGAGTGAATGGTGGCACCGATACTCTCGAAAACGGTCGGAACCTCACAGTGGTTCGGGTGCGGATCTATTGGTATACGTTTGTTCACGAAGGTATAACCACTGGCCTGAAAGGTGGACGTTTACATCTGGACGACGAGGATCTCGATACAATCAATGACGCAATCAACCATCGGGCACTCGTTCACAGCTCTGCAAAGTACCGAGTCAGCTCAAAGTTCGCAGCTGCACCGATCAACTATGCCGTGAGTGAAATGTAATCGCTTAAAGCGACCTAGACTTACCATCCCTCCATCCATTAGCTTGTTTGCCGGAAAGTCAATAAAGCACTGACTGGTCCAGCGGCAATGCGCAAGACGGCCGTTAACGGCGAAATGCTCAAACAAGCTTGGGAGGGGCTTGAAGTAAATTACCGAGAATTCGACGAGCTCAAGAACGAGAGCGATACAGGTCCATACCGAAATTTTGATGACATAATCAGGTGAGTGAGACTCTTCGATGAATACACGTAAGACGCTTGGGGCTGACACTCGAGTCAAACAGGTTCGCGGACGGCTGGAAGCTTTGCCTATACGAAGCGCATCATGTCATCCGTACGAATCTCGAGGATCGCTTGGCGAAGCTCACAACAGCGAGGACTTCCGCGTATATCACCGACGCATCATCACCCGAAAACATCGACGTCGATCTTGTCAATGTGCAACATCTCCTTGACATTGCTAGGAGCAAATGCGAGCAGATGACAAGACAGCTCATGGCGCTGATTAGACGCCACCTGGGCTCGAGGTGAGCGTGTACCCGTAGTCTAGTTGGCCACAGTCACTTACTTCGATGGTTCAGGTTCTTCGAGTGGGATGCTAGTTTGGTCAGAGACCCCATATACTACGCGGCGAAAATGCTTGCAAGCGTCGGTGGGTCAGATGAAGATTACGTCGTCTCGATCAGAGCCATCAATGTGAGTCGCACAAAGAGTCGTATAATCGAACAGTGCTTTCAAGACTGACGCATGCGCACAGGAATCGCGTTGGAGTCACGCAAAAGCATTAGAGCGATCGATACAGTGAGTCGCCTGAACAGGAAACCGAACTCGGGCTGATTTATTTTTTCCTGCATCAGCGTTCGACAAGATTGGCAAGAGAGAGGTCCACTTGTCCCTCTGCAAGCGCAAAGTCAAGCGTGGGAAGCTGTGTTGAATGGCCTTGCCCACCTGGATCCGAGTCAGCATGGAATGGGGTCCATCTCGGATGGGCAATCCGTTTCGACTCGGAGCTCAACTTCGCACCGCCTCCTCGTTCATCCTCAACAGCAGCAACTCCATCACAATCAGCATCTCCATCATCAGGGTCAACAGCATCAGGCTCTGATTCAGAATCAACACCAGCATCATCAGCATCAACATCAGCAACATCATTCACATCAGCACCAGCACCAGCATCAGGATGGCCATCGGCACGTTTCTCATCCAGGGGATGCCTCTTTGCATATACACTTGCACGATCAGAATCGTAATTACGAACTACCCACATCACTCTCCACTTCACCTCAGCAGCCCACCGGACCTTCGCCGCCCGACTTCAACCCATTTGACAACATCGTCGGGGCGATACGCAAAGGACCAGAATCGGTGATCCCCTTCCAAGCTGTCCCTGGCGGTGCAATCGCCGCTATCGCGCCGTCGCAACTGCTAGCGCATGTCCAAGGCGACAATAACTTTGATTGGTCAACTGCCACCGCTGTCGCTCCGGACGGCACAACATTCCTGGTACCGACCATGGTGGATGAGGACAAAATTCTCAGCCATCATGTCAACCACGATATCAATCGCCCGCAAGGCGCGCCATCGCCATTCACGCTTTATACGAACCATCATCATCTTGGTCCTCCGCCATTAGAAGGAAGTCTGCCCGTCGATCATGCCACAATAGTCGATCCGAGACGATTGCATAATCCCCCTAACGCAGGAATGGGAAATGTCCAGGGCCAATATATGCTTCAAAGCGATGGGTCTCACGCCTTTGTGCCGTATTCGTGAGACTAAGCGGAAATCATCTAGCAAACAGTGTGAGAGTGACGGACGACCATCGTGGGACTATCTAGCATAGAAGGAAGCGAAATGAATATTGCTCCAGTGTTGCTGCTACCGGATCTGCCACAACATTCCAAGTGTCTGCAGCCAAGAATGTTCAGTCATGGAATGCAGCAGAATACCACACTCAGGTCGCTCAAATGACATGGGCCGTTGACCACATCATTGACCCAGTGCTCGAGCGACGGAGCTGCAGTTCGAACGGTCTATGCGCAGCATACTGGAGCAGAGAGTTCAGTCGCATGCTATCTATGGCACCGCTTACGGTCGTCAGTGGGTACAGGCGAAATCTACACTTGTCGCATATCGCATGATATGCATAGACTTCTGTTCTCCATTCATGCTTGCCCCACTACTATGCTATCATGCTTGGAACGCAGAACGCTGTACAAGACCATCTACCACTTCAAGGAACCTTCGACTATATGGGCCAACTGTTCTTTCTCGAGCGCGAGGTTGTTTTTGGCCAGTACAGGTGCCAAGTCGAGGACTCGTCGTTGTGGCAGACAGCCCTCGACGAGCTATGCGAGTGTCAGTGAATGGCCCATAATGTTGGACAATGCCTTTGCGGCAGGAGAGTGCCAGAAAGTTCCGCACCTTTGGAATATCCTCAGTCCCGTATCCTACCTTATTCAGACCTTCTGGTACTTCCACCAACAACAAGAACTTCTTGATCTCCTCTCCCAATGCCCTGCCTATATCCGCGTCCTTCAAGGAGGCCAGCTCGTGTTCCCTCTCTTTGCCCAGGAAGATACTCAGTGCATCGCGATGTCTCTGCGGAGACGACGGGGCGGTAAATTCGAATACGGCCGGAGCGGTTAATGATACTGCGACACCGTGCGGAATCAGTGGGATCGAAGGTGAGTACGAAGGGTGATGGTATTGTTTAGTCGTAGGGCGCGATTTGTTCAATGACGAGATCGGGTACGAAAAAGCGTGCTGTGTCGTCCAGCGCAAGTGTGTTAGCTTGCTTCCGGCTGCTTCTCGTATCGAGCTAGCACTTACACACATGTGCACTCCCGCATTACCGAACCCTATACCGGCAGTAGAAGCAGCCAGCCTGTCCCGAGTGACTTCAGTCAGCATAATGCACTGCGTGCTGATGGAAGAAGAAAGAGCCGCTCACAGCATCTGCGCGCGAGCTTCCTCGTCTCCGAACGGATCTCGTGCTATGCGCGGAAGATATTTCACGGTTGTCTCTAGTGCCCAGCGGGAGAAGATGTCGGAGATAGGGTTGGAGCCCTGATACGCAGCTGATCACGGTGGACACCACAGGGTCAGTTGGAGACACATTTCGATTCGGCATGATGCCGAGATGCTCACGCCTGTTGATCGGGTTGGCAGGTCTCGGGGAGCGCTCGTGATACGGTACGGCTGTCCAGCCTATCATCGCCAAATAGTATATCAGCCAAGATGAAGTCACAGTAGGCCAAGCCCGGGAGCGAATCACTCACTCTCGAGCGAATGGAACAGAACGTCCAAGCCCGCAGCGATAGACACCTCCTTTGGACAAGTAGCGGTGTTGAGTAGATCGACGATACCCAAGGTCGGCTTGAGTGCGCGCGAGGCTATGCCCGTCTTGAAGGACAGCGAGGGGATGTCGAGGATGGCCGTGCCGGTCGTTTCGGAGCCAGTACCCTGTATCATAATATAAGATCATCAGTGGTCATACCCCTATCGAGTTTAACGGGAAATCGAAGTGAACGACTAACAGCTGTTGTAGGAACTGCTCAGAGGATAACACTGCTGGTTAGCCAGACTTCGCCTGGGAATGCACGATCAACGACTCACTGGCGATGAGCGGACTGAGCTTCCTGGTTATAGGCTTCCCTCGACCAATAGGCGCATTGATGAACTCGAACAAGTCCGCCTCGGGGTAATTGGTGAACAAGTTGGCCGCTTTGGCTGTATCCATCGACGAGCCGCCGCCCACGCCTACGAAGTGAGTGAGGCGAGACGAGCGGGAAAAGTCGATCGCGTCCTGCCCGTCCAATCCCATCAGCCATCATTGTAAGAACCAACTAGAACATATAGACTGATGACTCACGTTCCAGCTCTTGTCGGTAGGCTCTACGGACACTCTATCATACACGACAAAGTTCAGACCTTCCATCAAGAGGGACTCTTCCACCACTCGCATCACATCAAGTTTGGAGACGTTCGGATCGGTGAAGACGCCGATCTTCGCATTGGATCGCTCGGCAGCGGGCAGCTCGCGGATCATGTTGGCTAGATCTTGTCCTACTTCGCGAGTAGCATGGGGTCCGAAGCGGAGATTCGAGGCTGCCATCTGTTCGTATATCAGCACAGGAAAAAGCTGGAGATCCGTATTTGTCATGGCTTTGTAGCTATGTGCAGTCAATGTTGACTCACCTCGAATGCATAGTCGGTATCGCCAGGAAGCAAGACACCTTTACCAGGCATGTCGACGGGAGTAGCCATACTTCTCGCTCCCATAACAGAAGAGAGTGCCGGAGGGTGATGATGATGCGAAGCGTGAGTCCGCCCGCACCCCCTACATCCTTGATTCGAAGTAAGGGACAGCAGACGATTGATGGTAGCACGAGAAGCGGGAGGTGGCATTGTGGACAGTCGAGAGTCTTGAGGTATTTGCAAGAGTGATAAAGTGAGTGGTAGAGTGGAAACGTCTGCTCTGCACGATGTATAGACCTGGTCGCGAGCTATTCGTACGAGTAGTCACCGGACCGGAAGTGAGCATCGCGGGCTAAACGCTGACTCGGCAATCGCTATTACCGTGCTTTCAGATTGCATCTAAGATTACTGTAACACGGCGTTTGTTCCAGTAAAGCAGCCACAGCATTATACATATTGTTTACGGAGTAGCACACGCCTCGAGGGATCACTGACTGACCGGTATAAGCACACTAGCTAATAGATACAGCAACACAGCACTACGCCTGCCAGACACCAGTCCACCACACACCCCATATCATAGCTACAAAAGCGCCGACGCCCATGCCCATTTGCTCATTACCTCCACCGAGCAGAACGACCAAGCACCACGGCCATCCTATCAGTCTGTCCAGTACCGTGCCCAGCAACCTGTAAGCTAGTATGATCTCCCGATTTGCTGGCGCCGGACGCAGAGGATGCGGTGACGGTGCAGGAGGTAGGACAGGTGCGAGGTGAGCTGCCGCCGATGTATGTTGCGGTTCGGGCAAAGAGAGGATCGCATGCACGGGCTTGTGGTCTGAGAGAGTGAGACTGGGCGTGGAGGAGAAGTGCGAGATGTGAGTTGTGCTTGATGGCGCGGGCGCTGGCGTGGGTTTCAGCGTCGTCTCAGGCGAGAACAAGAATGTAGGGTCCGTGTGTGACGCGAACAGTATACGATCTGTCCAGCCAGGGATGCGTTTTCTGTCATACGAATCTATCAGTTACTTTGTTGCCTAGTTGTGAACGATAAAGAAGGACTGACCGGCTGTACCCCTCGACCTGCCCCACAACCCTCTTGTAAGTAGGTGCGAACCTGGTCAAGTCGCCCTCCCGTAGACCGCCAAATACTCTCCCCTCGCGCTGCTCGTGTCTGAGCGTATCGAGATCCAGTAACTCCGCTCTCTCTTTCTCAAGAGCAAGAGCGTCGTCCGCTTCGTTGCCTTCTTCAGGGTAACCCGAAGCAGGTAGACGAACCAGACGGTAATTGAGATCGCCCATGATGAAGAGATGGGAAGTGTCGAAGATTTGGGTAGGAATTGCGAGCGGATCGGTGGAATGAAATACGAGGGAGGATAGGATATTGTGCCATTGGGCGTTTCGGCGGGGAATCCCTTTATCGTGCGCTTCCAGGTGCATGTTCACGAATCTGTCATTTTTACTCTCTTCAGCTGAGCTTTCTAGACGAACCATGTGCGATTATTCGAAAGCACAGGCAATCACTCACGTCAATATCTCCCAGCCGCCCTCCTTCTCACCGCGACGTATAGGCAGTCTGACTCCCACGGCCCCCTTGTTACCCATACCGCCGTACCACAAGCCCAGAGTTGAGCTGAGGGGCTTCCCAACCCGCCCGGCGAGCGTTGTATCTCTAGCAAAGACCCATAGGGCTACGCCGACATGAGAGACCTGCGAGACGAGCGTATACTTCTCTGAGGTCTTGTTCGGTGAGAGGGATGTGGCGTGCGCCGAGAGAAGCGATTGGATATGTTTCGTCAAAGTCGATAGCACAGGGCGCGAGAGTCCCGCAACTAGATTGAGTTACCAGCATGTCAACATGCAGCCTAGCAAGGTGTCATGGGACTTAGCTACATACGGGCTAGATGCAATGGCAGTAGTTCCTGCACGCCGATAGCATACAGATCAGGTATGATGCCATCGGGGAATTCTGGGTCGTTGGCGGTCTCGTGTAGAACAGGTAACAACCAGCTTGACAGATCTTGCGATTGCGCTTTGGATCCCTGGAGGCCCGTATTCCAAGTAGTCAAGAAGACTGTGAGGGGTGCCATTGTACGGCTTATTCCTTGTCAGATGAATGCTTGTGGTACTGTAGAACAAGATATGTAGGTCATTCAGCCAGAGAGATGTGTTGTCATTACGAGGATAGCCAACGATGATGACGTAATCAAGCCCACTCGAAGTGCCACATGGACAACACACGCTCTGCTCGCTGCTCGACATGTCGCGTTAGACACCTTGTTCACCAACATCGTTGCGACTAAACGACTGATAGTCCTCTTTGATACTGTCATATCGACCTTTCCGAATTTGTGCTCACCTGCCCGCGCCAGCCCACGCATCGCAGAAGCACTGAGCAACATGAGCGGGCACTACAACTTGAAGGGTGAGCTTCTCGACAATGCATAGATCTCAGCAGTAGCTCACTAGATTCTCGTCTTAGCCCTCATCAAGGCCATCCGCTCGTGCAAGGTGGGCCCTCTTTGCCTATCAATAAGGAGCGTTACTGACTAGAATTTTAGACTCTGGCAGATGAGCGGTCCGTGATACAGAAGGAATCGGCTGCTGTCCGAGTATGTTGCTCCTAACAGTATTTACAAAGCCTATCACCTCTAATTCCTTGCACCATCTTCAGACATCATTTAAGGAAGAAGACTCTTTCGCACGGCACAACAACATCGCTAAGCTACTCTACATCCATATGCTCGGGTACCCGGCCCACTTTGGACAAATAGAATGTTTGAAGCTAGTCGCCAGTCCTAGGTTTGCCGATAAGCGATTAGGGTATCTGGGCATCATGTTGCTCTTGGACGAGAACCAGGAGGTGCTCACTCTCGTCACCAACTCGCTCAAGAAGTCAGTCCTCATCCCAGACCTTCCCATTTACCTCGCCTCAGTCCACATTTGGTGTCTGGTGTCAATTTTAGAGACTATTAGCTGACGCGTATACGCACAGCGATATGAACCATTCCAACATGTACGCCGTTGGCCTAGCGTTATGCACTTTCGCCAACATCTCTTCGGAAGAGATGTCGAGAGATCTCGCCAACGAGATCGAAAAGCTACTCGGAAGCAGTAACACCTACATCCGTAAAAAGGTGAGTGGCCGTGCCTATGGGGTCGTTTCCGACTGAGTGCTTACACCTTTTGCTAGGCTGCTCTGTGTGCTCTTCGTATCATCCGCCGAGTGCCCGACCTCATGGACCATTTCACTACGAAAGCCAAAGCTTTGCTGCAGGATAGAAATCATGGAGTCTTGCTGGCTGGGATCACGCTTGTCACTGAGATGTGTGCACTGGACGAGGGCATCTGCTCCGAGTTCCGCAAGGTGGGTCGTGTCCTGCTCAATTGGCCCTTTACTTAGCTAATGCTGATCTACTACGTGCACAGGCTACTGGTCTGCTTGTGAAACACCTCAAGAACCTTGTGACAACAGGCTACAGCGCCGAGCACGACGTTCTGGGAATAACCGATCCATTCCTGCAAACCAAGATTCTGCGATTACTCCGACTACTGGGTCGAGGCGACGCCGCGTCAAGTGAGACGATGAACGACATTCTTGCGCAGGTGGCGACCAACACCGACTCGTCAAAGAATGTTGGGAACTCCATTCTGTATGAGACTGTTTTGACAGTCCTGGAGATCGAAGCGGATAGCGGTCTGAGAGTCATGGCGATCAACATCTTAGGAAAGTTCTTGACCAATCGCGATAACAACATCAGGTGAGCTCGAAAGCCCTTTTTAGGCGAATCTCAGCTGACCCACGCGCAGATACGTCGCGCTCAACACCCTCAACAAGGTTGTGGGGATGGACACAAACGCAGTCCAGCGACACCGCAATACTATTCTTGACTGCTTGCGTGACGGTGATATCTCGATCCGCAGACGTGCTCTCGAACTGTCATATGCTTTGGTCAACGAGGGGAACATTCGTGTCATGACCAGAGAGTTGTTGGCATTCTTGGAGGTGGCCGACAACGAGTTCAAGCAGGGGCTGACCACACAAATCTGCCTGGCGGCGGAGCGATTCGCGCCAAATAAGCGATGGCAGATTGACACTGTTCTGAGAGTGTTGAAGCTTGTCAGTCGCGATCCGCCTGGTTCTGAAGTTTGGCTGACTTTTGCTGTAGGCGGGCAACTACGTGCGAGACGAGATACTGTCCTCATTCATCCGCTTGGTCTGTCACACCCCCGAATTGCAGTTCTACACCACGCAAAGGCTATATGCGGCGTTATCGAGCGACCTTTCCCAGGACTCACTCACACTTGCTGCGGTGTGGATCATCGGAGAGTTCGGGGACGTGCTTGTGCAAGGTGGTACTATAGATGATGGTGAGGAGGTCAAACAGGTGAGTTGTGACGTCCTTTTCCTGCCAGCGAATTAATCTAACAATTTTGTCCGCCTGTATAGGTTACCGATTCGGACATCATCGACCTTCTCGAGCTCGTCCTGAACTCACCGTACGCCAACACCCTCATCCGCCAGTTCGTCCTCACCTCAATCTCGAAGCTCTCGGTACGATTTGCCGAGGTTTCATCGTCGACCCAGGGCACGCAGCAAGATCGCATTGCAGTGTTACTAGCCTCTTTCTCGTCCAACCTGGAGTTGGAGATCCAGCAGCGGGCAGTAGAATTCGGGAGCTTATTCGCCAGGAACGACATCAAGTCGGGTGTGCTGGAGAGAATGCCTCCTCCCGAGATCAGAGCGACTATTATGGGAACTGGTGCGTTTAGTCCTGCACTCATCAGCGCACATTCGTCGACTTGTAACTGATCATTGTGTGTTCCTCTTCTCGGCTTGTAGTGAGCGAGCGTAAGCCCGTTGGCTCAACAAGGACGGACAAGGATTCCGTGGTGGACCTGATAGGTGACGATTCCGCACCGAACTCTGCTACGTTCAACGGTGCATCATCCGGACCATCGACGCACGATCTGCTAGCAGACATCTTCGGGACCGGTGCGAGCGACGAGTCGAGCTCTGCGATCTTGGGATCTGGGTCCAACGGTCCCGCCGTCCCGTCCAAATCGTCTGCTGCGGACATCATGAGTCTGTTCGACAGTTCGCCTGCATCTCCGCCACCTTCGTCTGCACCCGCAGCCTCGTCGTCATCTGCTTCGGCGTCCGGATCTCTATTCGACCTCGTCACGCCTTCTGATTCCACACCTGCGCAAGCGGCTCCACCACCAACAGCACCAGCGGCACAAGCGCAGAAACAGCAATTACAGTCGTTCACCGCCTATGAGAAGAACGGGTTGAAAATCACTCTGACACCGAAAGTGTCGCCTACTCAGCCTGGTGTCATACAGATATTAGCGAGATTCACCATCTCTGGTGCGGAAGGGGCGCAAGGGGTCAACTTCCAAGTCGCGGTGCCCAAGGTGAGTGTCGAGCTTGAGCGCGCAATCACGGATGTGCTGAGCTGATCTACTCCTCGTGCCAGACCCAACAACTCCAGATGCAGGCCATGTCCAACACCGACGTCGAGCCTGGATCCACCGAGACACAGCAGATGCGCGTCCACGCGCCAGCCGGAGTAAGTCGCCCCACTCTACACCCACAATCTCAACTAACGTATACTGCGCCTTAGGCATCCATAAGACTTCGTATGCGGATCTCATACGTTAAAGGCGGGCAGAATATTACCGACCAGCAGGATTTCGCTGGTTTCCCGGCGGATCTGACGGGGTCCAAATGACGAGCTTGCTTTCGTAATGGCGAATTCTAGCATGTCGTATCATATACGTTCCGATACCATATTCTACCCGGATACCGCCTAGATGCAATCATCCCGTCAGTACGGTTACAATCACCATCAGGAGTGATGCCCAATGCATGGTAAAAGATGACGAGCTGCTGGGCTCGTACTACCATCTTGTCAACGATGGCTGCTACGTGAAAGTATCCGAGATGCGCATAATGCAATGGCGTCGGCATTATCATCGCTATTCATGTTTACTCGTATACCATCTTATATGCTGTATATTTGAATGACTTCTTCTTCTTCTTCGATCCCCAGACCCTGTTACGCCGTGACCAGCGTGACCGGTATCACGTCTCGGTCACTCCTTCGAAGGAAGTGATACCCGCTCGACTGATTCTGCACTCCACTTCGAACGTCTTTCGAGGTCGACAACCTAGTCCAAGAGCGCCTCTCCCAGGACGCCCAAAACACCGCCGGTGGACTCCTTGGTAGCTTCGCTTTCGTGCTTCTTCGCCTCAGCCTCAACTTGGGCTTTGAGCATGTCCAGCTCGTGCTGAGCCTTTTCCACGGGGTTGGGGATCGAGGGGTCGATCAACGGTCGGATGGCAGCTGACAGTTCGGCGGGTTTGATGCCTAGCGAGTTGGCCAAGTGGAGAATCTGCGTCTGGACGTCGTCCTCTGCGCCGCCAGCGGGTGCGGCGGGTTTGGGCTGTGAGTGGAGAACGTAAACCATGTCAGCGCCTGATTCAAGTTAACGACGCTAATGGAAGAGAAGGGGGCAAGCAAGGCGTCCCCAACGGATAAGAGAACAGGTATTGGCAAAGCTCAATCATGCCTGTTATCCTCTCTGCACCAACGACGCCAGGACAAACGATTGAACTTGGCCACGCCCACTTTCCTGACGGTATGCGAAAACAGCCAACTCACCTTGATACCACCGACAGCAGAGCTCTTCTCGGCTTTAGCAGCCACGGAACTCGCCGCGGATCCCTGAACACTCTGCATGCTAGCCGCGGCACTTGCTGCCGCTTCGGCCGCTTGCGAAACAGGGGTCTTGTGGTGTCCCGTCATCAATGCCCAGTATCCGCCGGCTTGGTGAGCCCAGACGGTGAATCGCCAGATGTAGAATGCCGCAATCATGCCAAGAGAGAGCATCAAGTATGAGAGGCTGTGCGTGACCAGCACCAAATCGAAGCATCGGTCAGCTTCTCTTCATCGTATTGCAGGCTTTGGAGGAGATGTCGAGATACGTACAATTTGTTCATGGACATGTCGATGAAGGGCGGCTTGACGACAGGTTTGTTCCTCTGCACCTTTTTGTTCGGGTTTCCGCTGAGCGAGGCGCTGTGAAAATGATTACGAATGTCAGTCGAGTACGCCGGAGTGAGCTGCAGACCGGAGCTTCCCAGAGGAGGATGGTGGACAGGAGAGCCTTGAGAAGCAGGATGGGAAAACAGGATAAGGTCCACTCACGGATTAGGAGTCTTCTCATCCGCGTCCAAGCTGTCCGACGTGTCGGGGTTGACTTTGTTTGTCCGTTGACGGGTTGATGATGCGTCCATTGTGATTGTGTGTGGTTCTCCTACTGATACTGTATTGAGGGTGAGATGTAGATGGAAGTGGATTGGAGATCAGGTTGGAAAGAGGTTGAAGCAATTTGAGGTCGTGCGTGAACGGTTTCAATAGCTATTCGAGGTATTCTGCGTACGCTATATACTCTACGTCATTTCCTTCTCTACTAGCCGCGTCATATACGGTGGCACACCACGTCTCCTCTCTCTCTCTCGTTATTCGTTCCGTCCCTTTATTGCTTTGTGACTGTTGCAGCTTACGTATACGTACAAGTCGGTTGTTGCCACTGCCGAGGCGATAACGTTTGCGCACATGCACTGGCTAACACTTCACTAGCTCGTCACTATCACTCTTCTCTCTTCACTCTTCACGTATTCGCAACGCTTGTCAATCTCTCTCAACTTATATAACCAGCCAGTGACGACCTACCCATTCCAATCGGTACATCGAGACGCAAAGTACAACACTGAAGCACACCGTACACTTACAAGTACTGGCCGCCAAGCACCATGCCAGACGATCTCTCCTTCCTCGATCAACTCGAGGAATGGCTCGAAGCGCAAGTCCCCTCCAACCTCCACGAGCTGCCCTACAAGATGCTCGAAACCATGGAGAAAGTCACCTATGAGCTCTGTACGTGTAATCGTACTTCACAGCGCGATCCGTTCCCGACCTGACTTAGTTCCTTGATACCTTTAGTCGAGACGCTCAATATACAAGGGCCATCATCGATCTCGATTCCTTTCCCTCCGTTTGGGTCAAAAGACATTCCTGCCCCACCTCCTCCGCCACCAGCAGCCTTATCGCTCTATGACAGACCTGTCAACTTTATCCGTGCTCATCCTCTCGCAGTCAGCGCGGCGCTCTCCTTCGGACTCGGTCTCGGCGGTGTGATGCTGTACAAGGGCACTGGGTCTGGGATGATCGGGAATTACGGACGGAAGTGGAAGGTGCAGAGGCAGTACGGTGTCAGAGGGGTCGTAGAAGACGGTATGCTGAAGGAAGCGATTGGTAGGTTGCACTTGTCGCATCCTCCGTGATTATGCTAATCTGTTCGCGCGAATAGTCATCCTCTCCCCGTCGCCCGTTCCGCCTCTTCTCGTACCCCTCGCCGCGACCCTGCTTCGCGCAGGCTATATCGTTCTCGTCGCTGTACCTCATTCTAAAGATGCGGAATCTCTTGAACGACGTCTCAGCGGCCTTGACGAGAAATCCGCACTGCGCGTGCTCATCTATGACCCAGATGACGTGAGGGTCTCGTTTGATCATTTTCGCACGAAGACGAGCTGACATTACTGCTCTTATAGACAACTACCTTCCCGCCCTTCCACCGCTCGTTACTTGCTACGTTGACGTTGCGCTTCCCTGCGTCTGGCAAATACCCAGCTGGAGACCCGTACAACCCTTCTCCCGCTCATATTCCTCATATCCACGCTTTCCTCTCGCTCTATCCGCTCAACCCTTCGCCGCCTTCGCAACCCGGCGGTCTGCCCGCGCTACCCACCCTCCTCGCCCCCAACGCAGATGGCTCCACACCGAAGCTCGTAAACTTCTATCCGTCCACGTCTGTGCTCACCACACCGGAAACATTTGCGAGCCAAGTCCTGACTTCCAACCATTTGCTCCTCGGCAAGAACCTCACCGTGTCATCTTCGGCGAGGATTATATCAGTGTATGTGGGAGATGTCCTTCTTCCTACCCTCCCTGCTATCCTCAGCGGAGGTAAGACACTCACGCGCCGTCAGCGAGCCAAGGAGCAGCTGCTCCAGCAATCGTCAGCTTCCGCCAAGGTGTCTATCATCCGCGAGTACATCTTCGGCTCCTTCAGCGCCGCGTATGGGTCCATTGTTGGCGCATTCGGGCTCGGCAATGCAGTGAAAGACTATACGACATTCGAGTCCCGTGTTCTGCGCATCGTCAAATCATCCCACGGACATCGATACAGCATTGGCAAAGGCTCTTTCCTCCCTCTGTTCATCAACAAACTGTCGGTCCCGCTGCCCTTCTTGTCCAAGTTCCTCTCCTTCCTACCTGCTATGCCAGCAGTGACTGGTCCTGGGCACCCATATATTCCACGCGCCATGAGTCCGCGTCTCAAGGAGAAAGAGAAGGTGTCCCCTGCATCAGCGTCGGCTTCGAGCAGCGATCATGAAGGTGGAGAAGACCTTGTGAGCTCGATCCACACCACCAGTGTCTCGTCGAGAGGGAACGACAGCGATGATGTGGGTGGGGCAAGTGGGCTGGAAGGCAGCTGGGTGGGACTGGAGAGGGAGCAATGAGGTTTGTCAGCTGGCTTGAGTGGGTTGGTGAGGAGCGGTGGTGTCGTCTCGACTTGACTCCAGTTCAGCTTCACTTCTTTTTCGAGTCGGCTCTTGAAGATCTTGTCATCTTTGTCCTTTACACTGTTGTTTAATGATTCTTGTCGTTGTACCCCGTTTTTGAGTAGATATCAACAGTAATCGACGGAAAATTGGTATGAAATGTGATGACCACGCATATCACGCATATTACATCTCCAGCTACAATGACGGTACACATCAGATTGACGCAAGTCTGGAGGAGCTCTCAGCCATGGTGAACCACCCCAACCCGAGTATACGCGTTCAGCCTCGATCAGCGGGATGGCGGTCGCACCTTTCAGCTACGCCCATCTCTCTTAGCACGCTTCATCTTTCGGTCTCTTAGCTTGCATCGATATTCGATACGGATGACTGTCGCTCCACTGCAGTCGGGATGATGACCTACGCTATCCATCAAAATGCACTGCACCCTTGTACTCGTACTCACTTGCCTTAAGCGGAAGTGCAACGCTCGTCGCAGTCTCAAATGCAAAATGAAATGCAAAAAGGAGGGTGGTGCTGGCTTTCCGCTGGAAATAGATGACACAGACGACAAGGGATTAGCCGAGTCCGGTCATCCCAGAAAAGACACTCACAAAAGGTCAAAAGGGTCACGTGGGATTGATCCCGCTTGGTGGTATAAGACTTCCGTGCCATGGCTAGAATCGCTTTTCCCCTTTTCCCATTGCTTTCTACTTTTTACCTTTTTACCTTTGTTTCTATTTCATTGATTTTTGCCTTTTATTACAGCAGAAACGCGTCTGCTTTCGCATCCCCTGAAAAGATCATTAAGCCATCAAGCCACTCTACACTACACGTCCATCCATCAATCATCCTCTCATCAAACATCATCCATTCGGCTTCTCTTCCACTCTGCCTGATACTTGTCCACGGACAGCTTTATATACAAGCACAATGACCCACCCGCCAGTCTTCGCGTTCAACTCGCATAACCCCATCCCGTCCGGATCCAGCTTCAAGACCAAGCGCAAGCGGATGTCATGGGTCGACGAGGAAGAGGGCAACAAGGTGGGTCCCTGCTGCTTTCCCTCCAGAGCTGGACTGGCGTACAGAGCTCCGTCCTCTGGACACAGTTACTGTGCTGCACCTCCTTTGAGTAACTCATCAGGCTGACTCGCTTGGTATATAGGTGATGCGCGTCCGGTCCCCGACGCTCGACCACCGCTCATCCTTCCCCCTGCCCGAACTGATGATGGACCACTCCAACCCGACCTCAGACGACGACCAAGGCATGGACCACGACATGGACCATGACCACGAAATGGATGCTGAGATCGATATGAACATGGCCATGGGCGTGTCGGGCCGTGCTCACGGTCACGGCCATGGCCATGAGCAGGAGAACTATACCTTCAGCTCTAGTGGTACCGGAGGCTTCGGATTTGGTCCAGGCGCAGAAGAGGACGAGTTGGAGATGGACATGGTGGACGATATGGGTGCTGCGACTATGAAGGGTATGTCAGCTTGTCCCCATTTGCCGACCTGAGCCAAGCTGATACTAATTTGACCTTTCCCTTGCAGCTCACTACGGCGTCCACAGCCTGCCATCGCTCACACCTCACCCGAACCCACACCACTTCTCAAACGCCATCCCATCCTACGGCCTCTCCCGTCAGCAATACAACAATAACCCCAACTTTGCTCGAGCTACCTCGCCTCTGGCCGCACAAGCATTCAGTACTGCTCTTCCAGCACCTGGCAGAGCAGCAGGCCTGCTCCAGCCGTCTTTCGCCGCTCCTCTAAATGCCAACGCCTCAGAGGTCGAGCGAGCCCGATCAGCCCACGGACCTCACTGCTCTAGTATACCGAAGCTCGTCCTCAGCGAGCATCCCGATGCTAGCGGGAACAGGTCGCTGTGGTCCGTCTGCGGCGACTGCGGCGCATGCGAGATGGCTCAGTAGGCTGCGGGACGGCTGAACGAGCTGCCTAGTAATGGCAAGCAGTAGAATACTGAGTATTCAGAGCGTTGCAAGAGTGCTCAAGGAAGTAGTGCGAGCAGTCATCATCATCATATGCAAAAGGCGAACATGTCGCCAGGGAGAACATTGCGTTGTAAGTAGTAGGTTGTCGGTTTCTAGTCGTTATACGTGTTTCATCATATCTGCTATACTTATCTCCATACGTTGTCCGAGTCGCGCGCGCCATACACGCCATTTCCATTTTCCATTATGTCATAGTCGAGCATGCAACATACATGTAGTGTACACAGTTGTGACGGATAGGATAGATATAGGTGAGATACAGGGTATACTAGAGACTTGAATGAGAGGCCTGGGTATGGATGTTAGGAGCAGCGAGGTTATGACGCGGTGGTAGATTGCAGCTCTTGGTCGAGATCCCGGAGAAAGTCGTCTGCGGCCGTATCGTTGGGAGCCATGATCGTGTCCCCGTCGTCGTCGTCGTCCTCTTCTGCCTCGAGAGCATCAAGAGCCCCAACCGACTCCCCGTCTGCAGAACCCATAGAAGACCCAGGGATCATCTTCTCCCCCGCCTGAGCCTCGGCGACGAAACGGAACCGATTAGCTTTCCCCAGGCGCCGCAATTGCGCTTGCTCGACTTCCTCCGCTTGCTCAGCTACTGCCCGCTGAGCCTGTGCTGCGGCCAGCGCAGCTGCTGAGGTGGGCGGTAGGTGCTGAGATCTGGGGAGGGAGGAGGTTATGAAGCGTTTTGCGGCGGCGGTGTTGAGTATGGGTCGTTCTGCGGTGATGCGGCGGGTGAGCGTTTGAGGTGTTAGCGTATTCAGATATGTCTGTCAGACCGGCATTCCAAGAGGCACTCGCAAGGCGATCGAACGGATCGGCGATGAGAGTGGACATGAATGATAAGATGATAGGATGATAGGATGATAGGATGATAGGGTTTGGATGACTTACGAGCTTCGGGCAGCTCGACCGCTCGGATCTTGGCGTAATACGTCTGTATCCTGTCCTACGACATCACAGAGCGTTAGCTGGGCAATGAGACGGGTCGTACTTCCCCATCGCGACCATCATCGTAGCAAGGCTATGAGAGACGCGACTCACCAGCTCGGCTGAAACGTCGTGCGTAGCTGGGTCTATGCCTTTCAACTTGAGGTAGACTGCAGAAAATCGTCAGTCATTTATACAGCTGATCAAGATAGAGGCGAATAGAGACAATTCAAGCAGGATGGAGGATATAACAAGGACTCACCCCATAGTAAATCATTGATAGCATAACTCGCCATGACCCCCATCTTCGCCCTGGAGATAGTATCCAATTGGCCGACCGTCTCAGTCCATGGCTGAGAGACTAACGGCTCGAAGGCAGCTTCGAGGGATGCGAGCTCGGTCGTGAGTGACGCAAGAGTCTGGGAGGGCGACGCTTCTGTTTCTGCTCCTGCGCTTGCTCCTGCGTCTGAGACGGCGCTTGGGCCTGCTGCAGCAGACTGAGCGGAGTTGGCCATCCTTTCTGAGCGAGCTAATGAGGGATGTATTATTCTTTCGACTGGCGGTTGTCTGGGCTTGGGTTGGAAGCGGAATAGGCAGCGAGACTAGACCGATGAATGCTGGTGCAGGAGGTCGCTAGGCGGGTATGGGTACTGCTGTGATGATATCGCGCAACGAGCCATTCTCACTACCAAGACAGTGCTTCCTCGTACCGACGCTCAAGTGGACAACAACTTTTACTGCCTCCACTCGGTATTTTACGTAATAAGGCTGTCTCGTGGCAACCGTCCCAAAGCAGCTCGTTGACTGTTGAACGAGCGAGGAGGTTGTCGCACGTATACACAGTTCCCGCCTGCGCTTGGACATGGAAGGAGAAGGTCGTGCTGCGCGGCAATGCACGCCGCTGAGGCTCAGACGCGTGGCCGTATTGAGCATTGTAGAAGGAAGAGAGGCAACGACGAATTGGGTACTGGAGTAATGACCCGGAATGATAAGCGCCACTCCCGACATTTACACATCACCATCATCAATACTTGGGAAATTGCTTCCGTCGCCATCGAGCACATCTTTTATCGCTTTCTGCCAGTCATACAGCATACTTTCAACCTTTCAGCAGTCTATCCACCGATACTTCAACCACAAACACACGCAGAACCACAATGCCATTCTCCGACGAGACCAAGGACCGCGTCAACGCTACTTTCGGGTGGGTTCCTAATCCCTTCTACCCTTCCACCGGCTCCCCTTGCTTGTCGCTCGATTGCCAAAGCTCAATCACAGGCGGAGCATCCGTCGTTGCATACTTGTCATTATGCAGTATATAATGCTGACGTCCTCTCCCATCTTTGTCTATGTAACTCTTCAGCGTCGCAAAGGTCAGTCTGACTTCTATCCTACAGTCTTTGACCAAAGCTGACATGACCGTTGTGTATCCGCAGACAATCCTGACCGTAGGCTGGATCCCCCTCATCATCTACATCGGCTACAGGAACTCGTCTCCCCAACCTACCTTGATCAAGTGAGCTCAAGATATCTCGGAGTTCAAGATGACTCTGAGCTGACACGCCGTCGCGAATCTCAGACTCATCACGCCTTTAGCATGAGCGACCCGTAGCAGATTGAGGGTTTGGAGATGTCGAACGGGAACGGATTGGCGTGAGTTGGCTCGACCGTCTGCTCATGCACATGCAGTGGGAGGGAGACAGCTGACGGAGCGCAGGTGTATCATGTATCACACTTCTCATGCATCATAATGCACATTGCACATTGCACAATGCACAATGCACTGAGCGGTTCATCACTCGCTCACTCGCTCAGACCGCCAGATCAGCTATACTAACAACACCTCCACGGCATGGTGCGAGGACACACATGAAAACGTCGGGAACGGGCGCATCGAAGTTCGTGGTCGTTCTCGGCAGTCTAATGGGTCCAGCCCCCACTTGTCTTGTCCCCGCCGAGTCTTCGGCGTGATCTAGCCCTACCCACCCTACCAGCGATGATGTCACTCAACCGAGGATGTGTCGCTTGACGACACCCGTACTTGCCCAGTACTCAGTACTCGGGCAAGCATGTGGAAGTTCAGAGGCCCGGCTGAGCTGGTTCGCACTCGGTGCCTCGTTCGTTCCCCTGTCCCTCACACCCAGTGATTGTCCTATTCGCTTTACTGCTATCATGATAATGCATTCGCCTCGTCGCCTCGTCGACCGTCAACCCTGGTTAATGAAATATATACAACTCGTCATCCTCATGTACGAGTATTCAAACTGCTTTCTCAGACCTGCTTTGAGTTGTAGTGGGTGTGCTGAGAGCCTAAGAGTGCTTAGGGCAGTTGGCGCAGGTGCATTGGCCTGGGGCGCAATCGCACTTGTCGTTGCAGCTGCAACGTGAATGACGATCGTCAGTGACAATTCAATTACGGCACTTGCTCGGCATCTCATGATTCACGGCCGCGCGCCTTGACTTCACCGCAGATAGCTGGCGCATTCCGAACTATCCTTGATGATGAATGAAAGGGAAGGATCGACTCACCCGCACGAGCTCTCCTTCTTCTTGTTGGAGCTGGGACAGTGGTCGCACGAGCACTTGCCCTTCTCACAAGTGCAGCTCGGCTGGCATCTGCAGTAATGAACATTACAGGCAGTCACTCAGCGACTGGATATTGAGAAGCACAAGGAAATCGAGCGACTCACGTGCAAGAAGCCTCCTTCTTCTGCTCGGCTTGGTGGGTCGGGCAGTTGGTGCAGGTGCATTTGCCCGGAGCGCACTTGCACGCGGACTGCTTCTGGCACCTGATCATTGCGAGCGTCAGTGATAGTCGGTTGATTGGGTTGATGTGATATAAGGGAGGTGGGTACTCACGAGCAGGATGACGCGCCTTCGTTGTTGCCGCACGAGCAAGAAGCGGAAGTCGCGGGAGTGGGGAGAGTGAATGATCTGCGTATTACCATCGTAGAGTATTAGTATGCACCCAGTCGGCTATATCAGTAGAAGCGGTACGCACTCAGCCATGATGTCTGTGTGTATGTTTCTTGTGTGTAAGGGGAATGTAGATGATGTAAAGGCAGTGGCGGGATTCCTTGTTACTCTGTATATATATGGTTTCTGCAGCTTGGATCTTGGAGCAACGAGCGAATACAGCGGTTTACCGAGTCAGTTACGTAACATCTCGTCACGCGTCATTCACATCCAGTAGAGCGAAACTCGCTCATTCACTGTATCCTTTGTGAAAGTAGATGAATCACCGCACAACTCGCTCACAGATCCACTCCATAACCAATATGTATTGCAGCAGGACAGGGATGCATAGTCTCTTGGCACAGTCTTGTCACTCGTCGCTGTCATTCGGCCGAAATAGGCATAGGCTCTTCCTCGAATAACATCTATTGACGATCGAAGCAGCGCGAAAGCCCCTCATCAGCTCACCATCGCTGGGAGATACTTGTAACCAAGTAGAGTTCACTACTTACCACCAGCTCCAGCCCCTCGCCTTGCATATCAAGTACGAGTGCTTCCCTCGCTCGCTTGAACGCCGGATCACCGTCCATCCCAGTCCCATCCCCTTCCCCACTCCGCATCAGGTCATCGTCGCTGCCGTCCCCGTCGCTCGGTAGTGGGATCAAGTGCGCTGCGAGTGGTAAGAGCGATTCGAGCAATTTCATCGCTTTGATCGCATCTTGCGGCGTGATCTCTGGTGGTGAAACGGGCAGCTCGCTATTGATCGAGGCGGTTGAATTACGCGATTCTGATCCTGGCGTGGACGTATTGAGGAAGATTTCAGCGAGGGGTGCGCGCTTGGGCTCGACTTTCATTCGACGAGATGCCAGCGTCGTAATGTTCCGGATAGTCAGACTTCCCTCTGGGCCAGAGATAACAGAGGGACTAAGCGGATTACCGCCCACATCACTGAGTTTAGAGGAAGTGATAGGCTCGATGGGAAGTCGCTTGGCGGGCTTGATTGTGCTGAATGCCGAAGTACTGAAGTACTCTTCGTCGGATACATCGCCCGCTTGGACGGTGGCGTAAGCGATATTCCCAAAAGAACCCGTATGGGAGACCTCGACTTTGTCGACCGTGTCGAGCTGGAAAACTTTAATTAGGTTCTTGACGCTGTTCCCGCGCGAGAGAATCCGCAGCGAATGAAAGCGCAGTGCAGGCATAGCGATCAGGGATCAGGACGGAAGTGAGGACCGGATTGATGTTCAGTATGACACTAATCCGCACGATAATCGCACAACTCACAGATCCTCCTCGATGGCTATATCACTCCCCCTCGTCGCGCGCACTACATCATCGTTATCGCCATTACCGGTGTCATGCGGCTCGAGCGGCTGGCTGGGCATAGGCCGTTGTCCCGCTGCGGACCCGGTGCGCTGAGCTTGAACCGCCGGGTGATCCCTGATAGGTGAGGATACATGTGCTTGGACATCTCAGCAAGAAGTACATCAGCTCAGTCATCCTCGTTTCGCCGAGCAGTCAACGTCAAGATGCATGATGACGGCCTCGACCGCTTGGTGCGCAGAAGTGTCAAGACTGACTCAAAGCATGTGCTATGTCCCACGAATCGAGCGGTGAGCCGGAAACGTGTCCGACAATGAGCTGAGCGTGCATCTGTCCTCTGACGTCGAGTTTCGGTGCGTCTGTCATACACGACGTCAGCAAAAGGGTACCATCGAGCAAGCTGTCTCCGTGGCCAATTGACCTAGCCCCGCTCTGATCCCTTTCGACCTCAAAGTCAGCCCTTTGAATCGGATAGATCTCGCTTTATCTCCCGATCGCGCACTCCGTTCTTGGGAGCGAGAGGCTTGAGCGGGGACGGAAGGAGACACGAGGGAAGAAGCGGGTTTACGCGCATCTGCAATAGCGCGGATCAACACAACATCCGCCGACATCGACAGCGGGCCGTGAAGAGGTACGAAAGTGAGAAAGTGCAGATGGACGGTCGTGTCAGCCGTTAGGCGTTAGGCGATCAGCGAAACACCATGATACTCACTCATGGCGGCGTGTAAAGCCACAGAATCCATCACGCTGGTATGTACCATCCGCGGCACATCTTTCGCGCAGTAGAGCAAACGCTGGTGCGGGGGCAGAGGCGAGGGCGCGACGTATACCGAGCTGTACGAGGTCCTCCTCTATCAGCTCTACTTGCTCGCTCATCCATACTAGGTTCTCCGCGCGCCACCAAGAGGTAGAAGTAGATGGAGATGGAGATGGACTTGCGCAAGGGATAACGTGGTAAAACACTCTGAGCACTGTCGTCGTGTCAGCCATGATCAGCTGCACTTCCATCAGACGAGATAAGATAGTCGAGCGTCTGCGTCTAGGTGTAGCGGCTCACGCTGATGCTCAGGAAGAGAACAGAGACTTACCTTGAGACAACCCGCTTTGTGCACCCACAGCCCGGAAACGGAAACCTTTTCAGTGGGGTAGACGAGCTTGCCGCACGTCGTACATGGTCTGGAGGACATGGTCGTAAACTGCTAGGGACCTTCGGATACTGAAGGAGTTGATGCTGCTGTACTCGGAAAAAGACATGGGCGGTAAGATGCATCTCTATCTCACTTAAGGCGGGAGCGTATCTGCTACATGTGACTTTGATTCAGTCAAAGCATTCCATGACTGGGGACTGGGGAGACTACCGACACAGTCACTGAGAAAAGTATGCACACCAAATGAATCGCCACACAATCAAGCACAAGTGCAGCCAACAGGACCGAAACGAATTTACTTCCGTTCTCGCTCTCTCGCGCTCTCGCTGCTGTACCTCGTCGCCCAACAAATTTCAATTCTTTGGAACTCTTCTTCTTCTTCTTTAATCATATCTCAGCCAAAGTCTTTACACCCGTTCCTCGGCTATTCCACACGAAGAACGATAGATCGGACGCCGGCTGTAGAGTTATCTGTTCATCGGATTGTCCTTGTTTGAGGGTCGGCGGCGGCGTCTTCGGGCGCTACGTCGTCTTCCCATAGTTTGTGACAAACATCTCTTCCTCCTCTTCTTCCTTTTCTCCTTACACTCTTCGTCATTCTTGTCATTGATATTGTTACTGTCCTTCTTACCCTAGTCCTCGTCTGCGCTCTTCTCCATTGATGATTGCAATGCATTTTGATTCTCGCTCTATTTGATGGAGCAGCGAGTGGTGGACCTGGCCTCAGAAGCGACCAGTAATCATTCGCTTTGACAGAAGCGATTTCCTTTCATCGAGGCCCTCAGATGTAACTTCGAAGCATAAACCCAACTGTCAAGGGAGGAGCAAACACTCGCCTCTAGCACCATTGCGGTCATCATCGAATACCAACAGCTCAAATGGGGTTTATTCCGCATCACCAGCATGAGCAAGAAGGCCGCGTACGCAGGCGAAGACCAAGGCTCCGCAGGATCGACCGCGTCACGCTGATGCTAGTATCACGGGCACTGCTGGACTTCCAGCCAGTCCCAAATTCCGAATATCACCCATCCCACACGTTTGATCCCTCCTTTCTCTCTTGCAACGAGACACGAAAGTCGTGTTCGGTCGGAGTACCATGCACCAGAAACGCGTCACACATTCGCAGCGTGAAGCGTAAGAGGAGTGTGTCTTGGCCAACAGAACAGGATGAGGACTGGGGTCGAGTCGAATTGAGGAGGCTCAGTGGCTTTGGCTCTATTGACGGCGGAGACAGATCTGAGTTCAGCGCTCAGCGCTCAGCGCTCGTACTCGACTGATCGGAGCCGAGTAGTACGATTTCGTAGTTAGACACAGACGTGGTAATCGCAAATTGGATCTGAGACAGAAGCTCAGCCGTACTCAAGACTAAGCTGGGTACGGACTGGGTCTCCGCTCCTTACTGAGTATAATCATAGAAACACGCATCAGATCCAACTCCGCTCCGCCCTCTCTGCCCCTCCTTTCCTCACCACACTCCGAGTACTCAAGTTCGGTCCACGCCCACGCTCAAACTCACGACCACGACCACGTTCGCGCTCGCGTTCGCTCGGCGCTGCGCTGCGCTGCAGTGCATTCGGACGGCGCTTACCCGCTTGCCCGCTTTGAGCCGGACTACAACGGATTCTCACCCCGACTTCTACCTTGTTTATGATTTATCATTATGGCTCACGTACAAAGATACTGTATATATGCGAGTGTGAGAAAACGGGATGGTACGTTTCTCAACCCTATACCCAAAACAAGTTCAGACATTGGCACAACTGCCGCTAACAAGCGCAGTAGAGCTCGATTGCTCATACTGCCCCAACTCAGCTCACTCATTGATATAGAATCCAAGACAAAACAAAACAAACAAAAGCGCCAACCTAGTCCGGGACCGAGGGAACACTGC